>SSSI01010062.1:0-18711 GCA_004796505.1 Oryzaephilus surinamensis
GTGCTAATTCATTAGTTAATGGTTGGTCCAGTAATTTATCAACTGCCAGTTGGGGTGGACAACGTTCATCTGGCAGTTGGGGTGGATCCACATCGCCATGGCTATTATTACGTAATTTAACTGCACAGGTATGTATTTATTTATACTCTTGTTTGCTGAACAGAAATACATAGTTAAGCTCGTCCCAAATTTTGATAGCAATTTTTAAATATTGATATTTTATTAGTCCGTTTTCAATGCAAATTTTTCTAATTTGGCATGTGCATGTCATGTAATTCAAAATTTAAATTTATTTATTGTGAATTATCTTTCTCCACTCAAAAAGCAAGAAATAGTAAATATAAGAAAGTCAAGAAATAATTTTCTTATACAAAGAGGCCTTTGTTGTTTTGTATTATATTTTCTGGTTATTTTTTTTTTTGAATTTTACCGCTTTTATGACTTTAACCAATTTGAATATTATTGTTTCATACGGTCATACGTGATTCTCACATACCTAAATAATATATACCGCTGCAACCTTACTAAAATCAAAGATTATTTTAAAATCATATTAAAAACTGGACCACTAAAAACATAGAAAACGTCGCCGTTCTATTTGCCATTTTCTGACATACGTTTTCGGCAATGTTTTGATATGTATTTGATAAAATATAGTATGTAAACGTATGTTTTATCATGTTTTATAACTAAATTGCGACATTTAACATAAATTGTCAGTGACATAAATAAATGATGCTGTAAATATTCAATAAATAATCATATTTTGAATTTTGCGCACTTTATACGCCAATTGCAAGATATGAAATTCACTAAAAAATACACTAAGGGCATAAAAATGGCGGATCCACTTTTTGGCCCGGTCGGACATCTTGCTTCGTCGGTATATATTATAAAGGTATGTGGTGATTCTGGGTGTGGTTTAACCATAACTATTTATGTTCAGCAAACACTGTATATTTTACGAAGACGCGCGCGCTTTATTTAAAAATTTAACGATATTTTTATTGTATAAAGATTGATGGTTCAACTTTACGTACATTATGTATGCAACATGGACCATTACTAAGTTTCCATTTATATTTGCATCAAGGTTTTGCTCTTGCCAAATACTCATCACAGCAAGAAGCCACAAAAGTAAGTTACAAAAAAAAACTATTTCTCTAATTTATTTTAATTAATACAATATATTTTGTTTTCAATGATTATAAAACACGGATCCAATTAATGAATTTTTATATTTGATTAAAAACTTTCCTATGAGAAAATTTGTTAGTAGAAAACAATTTAATTTTTTTTTTTAAATTTAAAACAAGAAATTAATATTGTTTGTTTTTTTGAATTTAGGCTCAAACTGCCTTAAATAATTGCGTACTGGGCAATACAACAATATTAGCTGAAAATCCAACTGATTGGGATGCAACAGCATTATTACAACAAGTTGCAAATCAGCCAAGTTCTTCAGGGCCTTGGCGTGGTTCAACAAAACAACCAGGCACCACAGATACGTGGAGTACTGGTTGGCCAAATAATCCAACAACGGCAAGTTTATGGGCCACACCAACATTAGATACTGGTGATCAAGCACGTGCAACGCCATCTAGTTTGAATTCATTTTTGCCAAATGATTTGTTGGGTGGTGAGTCGATGTGAATTTATACAATACATAAATAAACAAAACAAAATACGGAAATTAACAATTACAAACGAAGAAAAAAAAAATGCGATATATGTAATATTTTCTCCATTAAATTTTATTAATTTTAATTCCTATTTAAAAAAGTGAAAACAAATTGTATTAAGTTAATTGTATTTCAATCATATTGTTTTTTTTTTAATTTTATTATTGGTGATTTTTTTTTTAATGGGCATACTATACTACAAATGAAATATTTCTTTTATATATATTTATTTAAAATGATAAAAAAAAATAGTAAAATTTTTGTTGCCATTTAAATTAAACGAGAAGTATTTTTTTTTTTTGTTTTTGGGGGGAAATATTATTTTATGAGAAAAAAAAATGATTCAATCGGACAAACAAATTAAAAAAAATATATACAAATTTGGCTCATATTAATTTTTTTTTTTGACTTGTTTGCTAATTGAATTTTTTTAAAAAATTGTTTTTATTAAAACGCACTATTATTATACACAACAAAAATGCGAAAGAAAAAGAAAACAATCCCGAACTAGTCGTAATTTTACGCAAATGAAAATAAATAATTAAAAATAAACCTAATATATACGAGAGACCAAAACTCATTTAATATATTATATATTATAGTATATTTAAATATAATGAAAAAATATATATGTATAATTCTGATTCGTGTATTGTTATATATATATGAGAAAAAAAAATATGAAACAAATGATTATAAAAATATAGAGTTGAAGAAGAAGAGAGAGAGAAAGGGATGCGAGAATGTGTGTGTGATAAAAAAAAACATTAATTAGTAAGTAAATATTCTTTTTGGGTTTAATTCTCTTTTATTGCGCAAAATATTTTTCCTATTTATTAATTTAATATATTATCCAAGTTATATATATATATTTACATATATTTGTTTAATTTTTTTTTTAACAAACTAATTAAATGTACCTTTTAAGTGTTAATACAATACAAATAATAATTGTTTCCTTATTTAATTCATAATATCGATGAAAAAATCGTTGTGTGTTTGTGCGCTTTTAACAAATACAAAAAAGAAAAACAAAAAAATCATTTCATTACACACATCCAAAACAAACCAAACATGTGTTTATTTATAAAATTAATTATTATTGTTGTTTTGTAAAGTCTGCCATCAATTTTTGCTCCTTATATAAGTGTTCATTATAAAAATCTACACATACACACACATATTTGTAATATTAGATTAAAAATGAGTGATAGTATTTATTAAATATTATTATAAAAAAAAAATATGAAAACTAACATTGGTGATACAAATTTATTGAAAAATAATAGGCTATTTTTATAGAATAGGGGTGTGGTAATTTTTTAGAATTAGTTTTTTTTTTTTTTTTGTTTTATGAATGAATGTATGTGTGAGAAGTTTTTTTTTTGTGTTTCATCCCCCCATAAAAGAAAAATAATCACTCGTGGACGTGTGTAAAGTTTTGATGAAGATGATTATTTTTTTTTTGTTATTATACTTTGTTGATGTTTGTATAATATTAAATAATACCCTATATAAACTAAAAACCTGTGATCTCCAATTCCTTCTAATTGTGAAAAAAAAAGTATAAAATGAAAACGTGTATATCAAAATTCGAGTCAACCTTTTTGCAATTATGATTATTATTATATTTAAAGAAAATGAAAAACCGGTGAGATTTTAGGAGAATAATAATAATAATAATAATAAATATTGAAGATGAAATTAAACACCACACAATCAGTTTTTAGACTGCACGCTAATGAGTATTCTTAAAAAATAAATTTTTTAGTAATAATACTATATTAATTAATAAAATTTAGCTAAAAACAAAGCAGATTATATCGTTCTTAACTACTATATTTAAAAAAGTTTTTAATTATATAAAAATATACATTATGAATAAAGAAAAATGAAGAAAAAAATGAAAAAAAAAAATTGTATTCTGTGTACTGTATAATATTCGTATGTGTTTTAGCGCCATAGAATTTTTGGGAATAATTATATAAAAAATATTCTTAAAATGAAAATAAGAATGAAAAATTTAATTAGTCCATTTACTGTGATTTTATTTTTTGTTTTTCCCCCAAAAGAAAATTATTAGTTTAATTGTTTTTCCGAATTACATTCTATAAGAAACTATTAATTGTATCAAATTTTTTTTTAATTACTTTTTTACCAGTAAATTCATACACAATCTTTTTTTATTTCATATACATACATATATATGAACAAACTGTGATTGATGAAGAAAATAATTTTTAAAGACACATTGCTTAATTATTTGAAAATTAAAAAGAAAATTATATCATATTAACAATGAAATATAAAAAAAAAATAATAATAAATCATCATCAGGAAAGGCTGTGCTTTAGTAATGTTAGGGATATTTTCGATTTTTATTTTATTGCCATCTATAATCGTATTTAAAAAGTTACTAATGCTAGATTTTTTTTTGTTTTATTTTTCGGAGTGTGTGAGTTATAATCTAGTCCTTTTATTAATATGCTGCTTACTTTTGCTCGTTTTTTTTTTTAATAAACTACAGTACATACATAAAAGGTTACCTGCCTTTAATCTAGTGAATATATTTTTATTAAGTAATTAAAAAATGTTTTAAAAAATAACGTACATAAATTATATATAAAGACTGAACAACAAAACAACAACAACAAATCAAGAAAAAATCGTTACATAATCTATAGTAATGCATTTATTTTGAACAAAAACAAGAAAATTTGATTTAACAATTAATAGTTTCTAAATGAAATGGAAATTTCGGAAAATATTAAACTAGTATTTTTTTTATATAAAAATATAAATTAAAAAAGTACATATATTTATAGAATCTTAAGATCTTGAACACAAAATAAAACTGTTTTTTGATACATTTGAATATAAATGAATATTTAAAAAGAATAAAAAAAAACAATGTTTTTAAGTACACAACTGTGCTGTGACTCTTAAGTGCTTTTTAATTTTTAAAAAATGAGAGAAAATCCCAAAAAAAATAACGTTAAAATAAATGAAAAACATGAATTTTTATTTTCTAATGACAAATACATACCCATTTTTTTGTTTTAATTTCATGTTTATCAACAAACAAATCTTAATTTTTTTTAACAAATCAAGCTAAGTCATATCGTCCCATTATATACTTGTAGATTCCTTTTTGTTTTTGTCTCTTATCTCCCATTTTGTGATAAATATGAAACATTTTAGAAAATGGTGGAAAAATTTGGTGCAAACACACTATATAGTTTGGCTTTCGAGAGGTGTATTTTTTTTTTGTTATCTCGCTTTAATTTTTAAATATATTCGTTTTTCCTCTCGAATTGCCTGTGAAAAATGTCTTTTGTTTTAAGTTCCAAAAACCATACAAAAAAATAGTATCTAATTGCCAATGTAGTATAAATGAATGTATTTAGGACGTTTTTCATTTTAGGTATTACGATATTAAATTAGTATTTAAGTGTTTTTTGGTAGTAGGGGTAAAAATTAGGCAAAAAAAAATAAAATAAAAATAATATTGTTTTACATGTTGTGTGTTCTTATTGTAAATAATAATAATAATAAAATAAAACGACAACCGGTCTGAATGTCTAAAATATGCCAAATAGGGAACATCGTATATATTTAGTGGGGACACAAAAAATAAGAAAACTAAATGAAAAAATAATTCGCTGTGGGATTTAAATTAAAAAAACAAAAATAAAACGAAAAGGACCTGTATTTTAATGCCATAAATTGTTTTCCACAATATTTAAAACTAATTAAAGCAATGACAGTATGGTACAATTTTTTTAGACTATATATAAAAAAAAAAAACAGATTATATATGTAAAATTTATTATAAATATATGTACCAAAAGTGTGTTATTTATAAAAAAAAAAAGTAAAAATGAAATAATAGTGAATTGTTTTTGTTTTTCGTTATCAATTGAATGTTTTCCGTTATTATTATTATTTGACTCAAATTTATTATTAGATAATAAGTAAAAATTAGTAACATAAGTGTATTATTATTGGCTTGCTTAAAAAAAACAAATATGGCAGTTGAATATCTAGTTTTTTTCCTTAAACAAAATATATAATATTATATATATATATGAAATGCAACTGCCAAAGTGGTATTTTGTGATTCTTACTTAATAATCTAGATCTAGAATATAAAAATATAAAAAAAAAACTATATCGATTGTGCATTATAGAGAACTGTTTGTCACAAAATGGCGGAATGTAGGTAAAACAGTGTTCTATGTCTGATATTGTGTACCTTTCAAAAAAACAACTGTAGTTTTTAGTGTATTTTAGGATATAAGTGAAAAAGTGAAAAAAAAAATACAAAAAAAAAACATAACTAGGTTTAAGGAAAGCGCTCATTGCTTACAAAATGTTGCACAATAAATACAAAAAAAAGAAAAATGAATGCTAATTATTTTGGCTGTAGTTTTTCCAAAATAATTGATCGTATAGAAAACTAATCGTATGTAATGTGTAAAAGGATAAAAATTTTGTGTCAATTTCTATATTTTCAATTATTTTTGAAAGAATATTCAAAAATACGTAACGGATTTACTTAAGCGCCAATTCTCGCTCGATTTTCCCAAAATTTTATGTGTGTGTACAAAAAAAACTTTAAAAAAAAAAACAAAAATTTACTAAAAGACATCTTGGAGTTGAACGGAAAGTATTTGATTTTTAGGTTTATACCAGTATTTGTGATCAAAGTGCCACTTGTGTTTCAAGTATATTTAAAAAAAAATATTTAATCATTGTCGCCACTGAAACTATTATATATCTTTAATATTATTATTAATTAATAAAAAGAATACTATATTATATGAACATTATATATTACGGTATATATTAATTGAAAAAAAAAAATGAAAAAATACAAAAAAAAAATTAATTACTTAGTACGGCATATCTGCCTTAGAATGTAGGGTAAAAAAAAATCGGTGTTCGGTAGTTTGTAAGATTATTTAATTGAGCTTAACAAATATTTTTTCCTAAACAAAAAAAAAATTATAAAGAAAATTCTAAGCTAATATATACTCTCTAATTAAAATATAAAAAAAAACTCCTACTATAGTATGAAAATGCAGAAAAAACAATTGAAACACTCAATCAGACAGATTTTCTTTAAACAGAAAAAATATATATTATATAAAAAGACTATAAATCATAAGTGGCTGTATTAATTGTGTAAAATTAAGTGTAAAGACTTTTTCAAACAAAAAAAAAATTAATAATAATATATATGCCAAAGTTTGTAGTGTATTTTTGGGTCTTATTATTGTGTTGTGTGTTTTTCCAATCAAATTCTGAAAAAAAATATTAGCTTTTCACAAATATCCTCTTTCTATTAAAAAAAAAAAAAATCATAAACCATATCAGTACTTATAATTTTCTTTTTAAAAAATACATATATGCCAACTGAGAAAAATTGTAACATTCACAAGGTCACAATAAAGTCTGCCAAAATAAGAAAAACAAAATAAACTAGTAAGTGTTTTATAAATATTTAAAAATAAAACAAATATTTTTATGAATCGGCAATAAAATAATGTTTTATGAACACAAGAATTAATATTCTAAATTGTTGAAACAAAATAAAAATTTTGAAAACACACACATACGACAAACACACACATAAATCGTAAACAAAACAAAAAAAAAAATTGGAAGAGAGACATAAACATAACAAATAGTTCACCATATATTTGATAATACCAAATGATGTGCCTCTTTATTAATTAAAATTAAATTAATTGTTATACACACAACAATATGATGAATTAAACAAAAAAAAAATCGTAAATAAATCGTGACCTGCCCGGTCTCCCATTAATTATAAATGTCTAAATAGACCTTGTATTTAAGCTTTAAATATTTTTTAGAAAAATACAAAAAAAAAATATTATAAATAAATATGAGAAGCCAAGAAAATTTCGGAGGAAATCATTTTGTACGTGAATCTTACTATGTTTTTTTGAACAAATTTTGAGACTATTACAACAAAAAAAAAAGGATTATAATTAATTATAAATCAATTGATATTTGTGTAAATGTCTGATCTAAGTCGTGAACGTAATGGTTGATGGGTAAATTATTTAGTTTGTAAGTTTACTTAAAAAAAAACCACTAAACAAAAATAGAAAAATTGTTACTTAAGCAGCATTTTCCAGTCACTTTTATGTAGTATTATACTTTTTAATCCCTGAAAATAATAAAAAGGAAAACAGCTTTTTCAAAGTGCAATAAATTCTCCACACAAGTATTATTTACTGTACGCTTTTGTGTTTCTAGTTTATTTTTATTTTTTTTAATAAGTTTAAGTAAAATTTTATTTTTTTAATTCTTGCCATTTCTACCTAATTATACGCACAGATTTTTGTTTTTTAATTTAATTTTTGTTGGACTTTTGGTCATTAATTTAAATACCAAAGACGTATAGTGTCATATATATTAATTAATTTAGTGGCTCTTTTCTTTCAAATCATCCTCTTCTCTTCTCCACAAATGATTTTCTTTTATTATACACAAGAATTTCCGCGCCAAAATCTTCCAGCAATGGTTGTGATAGATTTATATAATTATATTTAGAAAAATGAATGAAATTAAGTAGTAGTGATTTGTTTGTTTCCAACGCTTTCAGTTTTTTTTTTTTTTTTTTTTTTTTTTAAAAATTTTTTTTTTTTTTTTTTTTTTTTTGAAAAACAACGTTGTGCTGAAAAGTTTTGCACAAGCTTTCCGTTTATTTTTTTTTAACAAAAATATCAGCACAAGAACTCTCTCAAGTGCCTCTCGATGTGCAATTGATAAATTAATTATTATAGTCGTAATTTTAAAATAATATTTAATAAAAATTAGGGCCTGACTCTTAGATTTAAAAAACAGGGTTTTCTTGACACGAAACACAACACAAAACTAGAAACATTTTACCAAAAACGAAACAACTTGATTTAGTTTGGTTGTTTACGAGCACACAGACAGATGTCACTATGTAACTAAGTGGTCAAAGCCCGTTCTTATCCCCAAAAAAAATTTTTAAATGTACAAAAATTCACAAGAATAGTAAAGTGTTTGTAAAAAGAAAATAAAAAATTGTTTTGTAAAAGAAAATCGATATCAATATCATGCTTTAGTGTGTGTGTGAAGAATTAAATAAAAATATAACTAGAGAATGTGTACAGATATCGATAGAAGTTATATTAAAAAAAAAAAATAGTCGTTTCGATCTCGTTATGAGGAGATTAATGCTAGCTGGAACTGCCAAAAACTGTAAAAAATGCAAAACAAAAACCGACAAAAAAAATAACGTATAAACGAGTACTGTGTATGTCATATTTAATCAAAGAAATTTTTTAAAAAGTAAAATTAAGAGAGACTTGTAATGTAGAAAAATCTCTGTGTGTTAAAATTTAATGAAAACGTAAAGTAAAATTAATAAGTAAGCGCTGATTTTCCGGTGGTGCTGAAATATAGTGCCATCTATTATCGTTACGTTGTATTTAAATGTTTGTTTTTTGAAAAATGTGTAATGTTAGGCCCTTTTTCTCAGGTTCTTAGATTTTATCACACTATTTTTAGTATATAAGACTAATTATTTTTGTTGTTGATTTTTTTTTCTTTAGAAAAATTTAAACATTCCTCTTTTTCGGTTATAATTTTTGTTTTTTTTTTTAGAATGGTAAACAAAATTTTTTTTTTAAGAAAAAATGAAGATAAATCAAATAATTGCCTTATAAATGACAAAACAAAGTGTGCTCTCTGTCTTTTATAATAAAAAAAAAACTAATATTTTAAAGATGTATGTAGATTTTTTAGAGGAAATATTTTAGGGGACAATTTAAAAAAAAAATAATAAAATGGGTTAAAAAGAAACTATTTTCCAAACAAAAGAAATAGTATTCTTTTTTCTGAAAGACTGTATAGGAATCCAGGTGATTAAAATAAACGTTCAAACAAATTTTGAAAAAAAAAACACCAATTTGTTTGAGCTTATTTTAACGAATAGACACTCACTATATATATTATTTTTCTTTATTATTGTTTTTTTTTTTGAGAGAACACAAAAAAAATGTCCAAATTTTCAACGACTTTCTTGATTTCGGGAATCTCTTAAAGGTCCAAAAAAATTATACGATCGTGAATTGAATTTAAAAAAGAAAAACTGTTAGAAGGTGCCAAAATTTTTTGCTTGTAAACATTTTTGCTCACAACGATTCAATAATATTTTTGTGGTGTTTTGTAAAAACACTCGGTATATTTGAATCGTATACGCTTACCCGCTGTGTATATTAACTTATAATATATTTAAATACATTTTTTAAAGTAAATGATGAAAATTTGCAAAAAAAAAGAATTAAAAACTAATGCAATATGTGTATATATTGGCTGATATATATATGTATATGATCTTGTACAACTGTTATTATTTCATATAGTATATATTATTGTAATAAATATATATGAATTTACTTACATTTTAAGGTACTAGATAGGAAATTTGTTATTTAAGTGAAAAAAACATGGAAAATTAATAAGGGTATATGTACGTACACACAATATAGTATTAAATTGTAAATATAAGTCGAAAAAAAATTGCAAAAAAAAAATTAGTAATAGTCTCTGGAAATGCAGTAAGATTCACTTCTACATAAATGATGTAAAAATATAAATACATATCGATGATTTATAAATGAAAAACCCTTTGAATTCCTTTTTTATTGATAATTTCTGTTCAATGAAACGCTTTAAAATTTAGAATTTTTGACCAGCACAGAAAAAAAAATGTTGTTGTTTGGTCAATTTTTGTGATATGTTGTCGGTATTTTTTCAGAAATCATCTTCTTTTTCTAACCCGTTTGTAACAAATGGCCTAAACAAGTTCCCTCCTACAATTTCTAGTCCAAAAAAAATATTTAAAAAAAAACAATGAATGCCTGATCAAATTTTTTTAATTCCATTTTTGTGTAATCTTCCAAAATAAATGAGTTCCTTTTTTATTCTTCATTTTTTTTTAAATTAGTTTTTGAGTTTGACTGAGCCTTGTGTATACCTGCATTTTTTTAATTAAAAAAAAAATGAAATAAAAGGTTGTGTTGTAGAATTTATTAACTTTTTTTTTTTGTTTCGAATGAAAAGGGCAATAATTGTTTAAGTTTTGTTTTTAATATTTAATGAAAAAAAAATCAGATTCAAATTGTGATATATTGACAATGCTATTTAATATATCTACTTAAGTGACATCTCACTAAAAAAAATCATAAAATGTTATAAAAAAAATAAAAATCATTATTGGGCGCTTAAAACCAGTGTCTTTTGCGACATTTATAAAAAAAATATTAATGTGTTTTTTTTTTTAAAATTGTACAAGTCGGACAGGTTTGAATACCAAAAAAAAAAATTGTTAAAATTGAATCTCTTGAGGGTTGTTTGTCCGATTTTTATATAAATGGGAGGGTAAACTCAGGGACCAGGCCAAAATGTCACGGTGATATCAAATATATAAAAAAAAAATGTAGGAACAAATTGTAAAAAAAGAGGGAAATGAGAAAATCAAATCTGATTTTGTGTAATTTAAATGAAATCAACAAAAGAGCAGCCCCCCTGAAAAATACATTTCAAATAAAAGTGAATATTTAATTATTAAGGACTCAATTGTATGTTGTAGGGAAAGAAATGAGATAAGATAAAAATTTTGTAAGAGAAATTCATTTCTCTTGTATTCTAATCGTTATAACAGAAAAAAAAAACTTTTGTGAATAAGTCTATAATTATTATAAAAAAAAAAACGGCCCGTAAATGTACTGTTTGAAAATTAATTCAATGAAAAATACACAATGAAACGAGTAGAAAATTTGTAAAAATCGTAAACAGTACATTTTTGGATCGAACATTTCGTACACCACCAAAACACACATCCCCTTTAAAGAAATCCTTCTACCCCCCAAAAAAAAAAACAATTTAGGATATAAGTTTAGGTTATGTAAGTGCTTTTAAACAACTTGCAAGTTGTTATTGCTCTGTACTTGTAACCCAATTGACCAGTATGCATTCAGTAATAAAGGTTGTCTTAAATGTATTTTATTGTCCATTGAATGCAACCATCCGCAATTGTTGTGGATTGTTGTAAAAGGTGGACGGTTTTATTTATTTCCAACCCTTATCAATTTTAAATCCTTTTATTACAAAAAAAAAATTGTACAAAAGTTAAAAGTTCAACAAATCCATACACTGTGGATTGTCTTTATAGTCGCCTTTGTCTTCTAAAACAGCATGTGGTGCACAAATCCATGGATCCTTAGTCTTCTTTTGCCATTCCATCAGTTTATCGCTCAACTCCTGGAAGATTTCCTTGTAATTTGGTTTATTTGCAACATTGTTACGTTCTTCTGGATCGTATTTTAAGTCGTACAATTCCCATTCGTCGCGTACATAATATTCTTTCAACGTTTTAAACCAGTACAAATTCTCGTGTGATTTTGTACGATTTAAAATATCCTGAAAACAATAAATCGTATAAAATTTAAACATATTTTCCAGTTTAAAATCGTTTTACTTGGAATGTTGGTGATAAATAAAAGTCTTGATCAATTGGAAATGTACTTTTGTTGTTAATATTGTGTATAAGTTTGTATTTTTGCGTGCGAATCATTCTCATTGGATAATACATGGTGATTTCATGTAAATTATGGCTACCGAAAACGGCTTCATTCGTTTTATTCGTTGGTTCTGCCACCAATAATGGCAGTAAACTTTTGCCAGTTAATTTTGTATCGTAAACGCTGTTTGTTTCGTCGATTGTTATATTGAACCAGTCAAGAACTGTTGGAACAACATCCAAAAGACTAGTTAAAGAGTTCGTCACTTGATTTCTGCGTTCTTTGTGTACGGGTGAAGAAATAAACATCGGTTCAGCAACACCGGAATCATAGAAATTCGTTCGGCCATTCGGAAAAGGGATTCCATTATCGGATGTATAAATTATTAGAGTATTTTCTGCAAAATTGGCGCGTTTCAGTTCATCAAGTATCAAGCCGACACCTTGATCCAGTCGTGAAATCGTCGTATATTGTGCGGCAACGTCTTTTCTCGCTTCAATCGTGTCTGGTATGAAATATGGTAAGATTAATTCATCCGGTTGATAATAAATCGGTTGCCAATCGGGTATTAAACCCATTCCAGTGTCTCCATTTCCGAAATATTGGCAAAATTCACCGTATTCGGGATTCGTATGACCGCATCGGTGTGGATCGTGAAAGGCCACGTACAAAAAGAATGGTTCAGTGCTGTTGGCCAAAAATTCACGCACTAATAGCTTAATATGCGTAATATTGCGACCAACTTGTAAAATTGAATTGTTTTCTTCGGTTTGCTCGTAATCGAACTTGTAAACGTTCTGTGGACCTACATGTTTTTTTCCTATAATACCAGTACGAATTCCATTTTGTTTTAAAATGTTTGGTAAACTTTTTACATCGTCGAAAGAGTTGAAATGGTTTTCCGCTTGATGTAAACCGTACATGCCGTTTTGATGGGATGGAAGACCAGTTAAAAGGGCAGATCGACTTGGTGAACAACTGCTAACTGATGTGAAGGCCTTGTTGAATATTAAACTGTTTTTAGCTAGTTTATCCAAGTTTGGTGTTTGGCATATTTTATTTAAATAAGTGCCCATTTCAAATCCTCCATCGTCCGCTAAAACAAATGCCATCTATTAATGGACACATGAACTTTTACTGATAGAAATCTGTTATTGGCAGCTAGTGATAACCTTAAATAAAAATACTAAGAAAAATAAAGGTGACGTGTATCAATTATATTTTATCTTTAAGCAACAACTATACCTAATATCAGAAGCACATTAAGTTTTTTCTCTTGTGAATTAACACGAATCAACAGTAAAAAACCGATAAACAACAGCCACTTGGTCGACATTGTTTTGTTCAATTTTTAGGAGGTAAATTCAAAAATGCCGAAAAAGATTTTATGTTTATTTGATATGGATGGTACGTTAACGAAGCCACGACACAAAATAGATCCGGCGTTTGAAAGTTTCATACAGGACAAAATAAAACCATTGTGTACGGTTGGTGTTGTGGGTGGTTCAGATTTTAAAAAACTAGTTGAACAGTTAAACGAGGGCGTAGAACATCGATATACTTATGTATTTGCAGAAAATGGGCTCATTCAGTATAAAAACGGCAGTTTAGTTAGTAAGCAATCGATACAGAAGCATATGGGCGAAGATGTATTACAAACATTCATCAATTTCGTACTACAATATCTGTCCAACTTGAAATTACCCATAAAACGAGGCTGTTTCATTGAATTCCGTACAGGGATGTTAAATATTTCCCCAATTGGAAGAAATTGTTCACAATTAGAGCGTGATGAGTTTGAACAATACGATAAAGCGCATAATGTACGACAAAATATGATTGATACATTAAAGAAACAGTTTCCAAACATTGGATTCACGTACAGTATTGGCGGACAAATCAGTTTCGATGCGTTTCCAAACGGTTGGGATAAAACGTACTGTTTGAACTTACTGGAAGACGAGAAATTCGATGAAATCCATTTCTTTGGCGACAAAACGTACAAGGGTGGCAACGATTACGAGATATACTGTGATGAAAGAACGATTGGCCACAAAGTGGACAGTCCCGAGGACACGAAAAAACAACTAGAACAGTTATTTAATTTATAATTTTATAAGTACAAAAATATACATTTCAATTTCCTTGATATTGCGGTTTTCTTTTCTCCTTAAATGCATTCAATCCTTCGATTCTATCATTGGTCGGAATTAATTGGCCGTAACAAGCTTGTTCAATATTTAAGCCGGTGTGTAGATCCACTTCAACACCACGATTTATAGCTACTTTAGCCATTTTTATAGCAACCGGTCCGTTTGGCAGGATTTCTTTAGCTGTTTCAAGTGCTTTCAAATAAGCTGCATCTCCATTGTCGTTTTGTTCAACATTGTGATTTAAAATTCCCAATTCCAGTGCTTCTGAACTCGTCAATATTTTCGAAGTGAATATCAATTCTTTGGCAATGGCCGAATTTATCAGTCGAGGAAGGTATTGCGTTCCACCGGCGCCCGGAATGATGGCTAGTTTCGTTTCCACTAGGCCCATTTTGCTGTTTTTAGCACCGATTCGAATATCTGTAGACAGTGCTAGTTCCATTCCGCCACCTAAGGCGAGACCATCTAGGGCTGTTATTGTTGGTACTGGTAAATTGTATACACGAAACATCAGTTCACGTAAACTCGTTACAAATTTACTGACCAGATTTACAGGCATTGTTAGTCGTTCTTTTAAATCAGCCCCAGCGCAAAATATATTTGGAACTTCACTTCGTAGTACTACAACTCGTACATTTTCATCTTGTGTGATGTTCGTAAGAGCATTATGGAAATTCGTCATCAAACTAGTGTTAAACGAATTTTTTTCTTTTGGCCTATTTAAGCTGATTACAGTTATGCCTTTGTAATCATCTTTTAGATGTTTAACGATTAAATTGTCTTGATTTGCAGTCAGAATGGAATGGAATAGTTTTGGTGATGTTTTAAACTACGATTAAGGAAACTTTTCCAGCAGATGCTTTTAGCAAACATTGTTAACAACTCAAATATAAACACAACTATATCATACTATGTACTGATATGAATACGATAAAACGGAATTAAATAAAACAATACGAGTACTTTAGTCTTTTTTAAGCGAATATCCATTTATTATTGACTGGTATAATTGGTTATATGCAATAAATATTTATTATATGATGTAAAAATGAAAATACAACAATCGTTAATTTTGCAAAAAAAAATTACCTGTAGAATTTGGTTATATTTTCACGTTTACAACATACATTTTATTGTTTTTAGTGCATTTATAGGACCAGAAGACTAAAGAACCAAATAAATACAAAAATATCTTGTTTTGAGTTTTATTTCGCCCAAAATAGACTATAATTTAAATACTTCTTCACCTGTTCACATTTCTGTTATCCTGGTAGCAAATCGGCCATTTTTCACTTAAAAGTGACTTGAAAGTGACTTAAAAATTAACATATGTACCTAGCTTGATATGTGACCAACAATACACGAATGCTCCTTTTCGTAGCTCCACCTTCTCACGTTTCTACTTTCCTAATACCAAAATCGCTATATGTACAAATTTTCGTCGATTTTTCGTTATAAAACCGTGATAAAACCACACATTAGAGAACATTACTTCTGTAACTATGTGCATAACAACTTGAACATGGCAGAATTGCTACCCGGGTAACATAAACGCGAAATGGTAAGGACACAATTAACAGGAGCAACGTGTATTGTTAGTAACAAACTAAATACTTTTCCAAAATAAAACACATTTTTTTTATTTCTTTATTTAATTAAATAATATAATGATTAACTATTTATTATTTTATTAATACTATTAACTTATTTATCAACTATTAACTATTTAATTAATGTCTATTTCGCGTTTCTGTGCTCCTGATAGTAGTTACAAAAGTAGTAGTAGTTCTTAAATTTGGGATAGCCATCTAGCGGATGGATTGCAAAGTTACAAGTACCTTTAGTGACTACATTTGTAAATTTGTAAATTTTTGTAATAGCGTCCTCTTTTGTTCATTTATCTAAGTCATTAAAAGGCCGAACAAACAGAAAACTGTCTATTTTTCTAACCTTAAAATCTGAATTTCTGGGACATCATCAGAAAATTCTTGAGAAAATGTCTCAGCCAGAAAGACCAGTAAAAATTTCCAAATTGTTACGTTTAAAAGGTCAAGAATTCCTCTCGAAAGGGAATTCTGACTATTTAGTTGAAATTATACAACATTTCGAGTCCGGGGCGGATCCAATCTCCTGTTTACTTACATTAGAAATGGTCTTTACTCAATTGTTACGTGATAGAAGAATGCTAATCGAAATAGTACCATTAAAACCAATAGAAAAATCTCCAGAGAATGAATACAAACAACAACTGAGGAATATTTATGAACAGTGCTTCAATAATGTGTTGAATTGCATTGAACGTGATTCACAGAAAATACAATTTCAGGGTAATATTGAAACCATTAAAAATCTTAACAATACATTCTTAAAACATTGTTCTTCAGGTTTATCCACTGCCATGAATTTATTGTCAAACGAGGGCCGTTTTCCAATAGAAAGTAAAGGTTCATATGAAAATTACGTACCATTAAACAAATTGAAAGGTATCTTATCAAAATTACTGTTCTCCAAACACAGTATGGTGCATTTAATTAATAAATACACGGAATATTTAATGTACGACGATATATTGTTCTTTACATGGAAAGTGTTGCCCTTATTAACTGCCAAAACGAATCCAAATGACATTTACATTCTAAACTATTTACATTTATTGGAAAAAATGCAAACGTATCCCAATACCGAGTGTAGGCTCTTGTGTGGTAACGATAATGGTAAGTTTCCAGTTAAACACAAACATCCAGTCACTAATCTGACGGCAATTTTTAGAATGCTTTTTCACATTCGACGAAAACATCACGAAACGTTGTTTGAACAAAATCTGGCATTGTGTTATGTTATGGGAGCACACGCCACAAACTCACAAACATCTGTTAGTCGTATTATTAGAACGCGTTTTGCCACATTTAGAGAAACCATTACTGTTGACTGATTTTCTAATGGATTCTCTAGATGTTGGTGGTGCCGTTAGTTTGTTAGCCCTTCAAGGAATCTTCACATTAATTCAATTACACAATTTAGATTATCCAAACATATTCGCTAAATTGTATTCCATGTTCGAGCCGGAAATATTCCATACAAAGTACAAGGCTCGTTTATTCTATTTATCGGATCTATTCTTAAGTTCTACACATTTACCGGAAAATTTAGTGGCGGCTTTTGTGAAACGTTTAGCCAGATTGGCACTGATAGCGCCCAGTGAGGATATTATAATCATTTGTAATTTTATTGGAAATTTAATATTACGGCATCCGGGCTTAAAGAGTTTATTGAACAATGTTAATAATGGTACGGCCAATACGGATCCGTACATAATGGAGGAGCGCGACCCGTTAAAATCGAATGCAATCAATAGTTCGTTGTGGGAATTACAAACATTACAGCAACACGTTCAGCCGCAAGTTGTCCATGCGGCGAATTTTATTAATTCACCATTGCCGAGCGTTGAATGGGATCTGAGTAAAATATTAGATGATACAGCCGATGATATATTCGATAAGGAAGTGAAAAAGTTTAGTAAATTAATTGTATTGCAATTCCATAAACCGACAAACGGCTGTCAGCTGTTTAAAGGTGAGAAATTGTTCCAGTATTGGAATATTTAGGTATTTTTTTTTTAATTGAAAAATGAAACATTAACTATAATAGTATGTAGTTTATAAAAATTGAACAAGTACTTTTTCAAAACCAATTTTTGTGATTACTAGCTTATTCTATTATTATGGAAAAAATACACTTAATTTGCACGATAATATATTGTATGTTTGTATAGTTGGCTGTCTTATTAATGTGATTTTATCAGTATATTGAACTAATTAATTAACATGGAAAAACATTGTTGTACATATCTTGCATACGAATTTTTTATCAATTTTTTCTATATACTACTTGACATGTTATTAAGGAGAATGTATATTTTATGTTCTATTATGTTTTTATGTTTTACAATTAAATAAAAATGTTGCTTTTTCAATACACGTGGTTTCAATTCACATACTTATAAAATATATACCGCTTCAACCTTACTAAAATCACATTAAAAACTAGGCCAGTAAACAGAGATAGAAAACGACGCCATTTTTATGCTTTTAGTGTAAAGTGACCTAAAAGCGGTTTTCTATTTGTCATTTTCTGACATATGTACGTGTTCGGCGAGCTGTAATATTTAATAAATAATCATATTTTGAATTTTGCGCACTTTATATGCCAATTGCAAGATGTGAAATTCACTAAAAAATACACTAAGGACATAAAAATGGCGAACCCACTTTTTAGCCCGGTCGG
>SSSI01010064.1:0-15030 GCA_004796505.1 Oryzaephilus surinamensis
AACTTTTTTTCTTAAAATTCACTCAGAAATGACCTCTTAAAATATCGCCGAGCAATAACACTCTGTATATAGTAAAAATTCCATAAAACTTTCAATATCAATAAATTAACTTGTAAATTGTTTTAGTTGGTCTTAATGGAAAATTCCGTCCATTTGGTAACGTTAGTCAACCGCAAAGTTTAGAAATTATGCACCAGAAATCGCAACAAGAACGAAACAATAACAATCCACGTGCATTTCAATCGGTCGAACATCGATTTCCGATAACAAACGGTTCGTTGTATACGAGCATTGATGGCCGCCTACCAGTCATACACAACTATCGACGGCATCACAACAACAAAGGCATCAAAACGGAAACATTATCGAAGAACGTTGCACTGCATTCCAATCATCTCAAACAGGTGGCGCAACTGTCGCCGGCGTGCTTAAATTGCGAAATGGACTCATGTCCGAGTCATTCGAATCTCCATCATTTGAGTCCACATTACGTGAACAAGAAGTTGCATTTGATGCCACAAAACAATGTTTTAATGCCGAACCGGATGAGCGTTAGCGAAGAAACACTCCATCCGGCCATAGTCTATCATCGTCCGAACGTGATGAAGAGCTCCAGGAATCTGGTGCGACTGAATCGGATGCGTTTGAGTAAAAGTGAGGACAGTTTAAACGATCTGCAAATCGATAAGAGTCCGGCCAAGAATTTGGAGTACACCAGTTCTTCGGAGGATGAATTCGTTGTGGAAACACAAAACGATGAACGCAGCTTCGATTCGATCAGTTCGAAAAGTTGCTATTCGATCACAACGGAAGCGAACGGCGATTTTGAATTCTATCAGAACAAATCAAATCTTAACATACCGAGACCGTACATCAGTAAACCGAATAATGACGGTTTAGGGTTTCGGATAACCAGATCGAATTCGAAACAGTCGCTGGAAAATCTGCAGGCTTTCATTACGGAGCGAGAAGTGAACAAATTGCAGCGATCCAATTCGTATATGACGTTAGAGGATCGCAAAAAGTGTAAACAGAGGAAACAGTTGCTGAGATCCAATTCGAAATTGTCCGACTGTACGCAGAATATACGGCAGAAAATTAAATCGGTTGAATATTTGCCAAATTCCAATTCCAGTACGGTGTATATTGAAGATGTGTTTTATTATGATGTCAATTCGAATAAAGATAATCAAAGGAAGCACGTTGGAAGCGTTCCGGATTTTAAGAAAATTTTTATTTCCGAATACATTTAAGTTGGTTGAGTTTTATTTTGTATATAAATGTGAGGTTATCTCCAATTGAGGTTAGAATCAGCTCGGAACTGTACTGAGCGTGCGCAGTTCGAAAAAAAGCTACAAACATAATTTTGAACTGATTCTGTTAGGCTTAATTGGAAATGACCTCTAAAGTGAATATTATTTGTAAATATTAGTATTATTCTTAAGCAGTATTACCATGTATATATTTTATGTACTTATATCCGTATGCTTTATAATAAAATACTTTTTGTTTTTGAATTGGCTTTAATTGAATTTCCTTATTAACGTTTTTGTCTGTTTTGTTTTATCAAAATTGGTCGTAAGTTTTATTTGGCTGTCGAAAAAAATATAAATTTCGAATTAATGCATTTAAAAACAGCTAGATTCTATCAAAACTCATTATAGTTTTATCAGATAGTCTGCGTGTCCTCTAAATAAATTTTTAAACAATTAGTTTATTATAAATATGATTCCAGCATACCAAAAATGCATGTTTATAAATTACAAAAGCAAAAAGAGCACGCAAGAACATAATATGATGCAATCATCTGTAATCAGTAGTTTTAATTTATTTATGAGAAATTAGAAAGAATAAATAATTAAAGTAAATTTCTACATAAACTGGATATTTCCAGTTCTTCTATCTAAAGACTTGACCTGCTGCCTACTTATGGATAAAACTTTATGTGTTTACAATCTATACATATATAGAGTGTTTAAAGAAAATTGATTAGTGAAAATGCTATCCGGATTTTGGAAATTTTTCGCTTCATTATGAGTTAAAATATTTTAGATTCAAGTTTTAACATTTAATTCTTATATCTTTGGTTACAAAAACTGCATTGCGTGCTAAAAAGACAAACAAGACAATTTAAACAATTTTCCACAATTTTCTTAATTCAAGTCGAAATTACCACGACATAAAAATTAATGACAATAGAACTTTTCGTAGCAAATTGATAGAAATTTGGCTAGTTTCATACAATTATTGAATCATACTGTATAGTAAAGAAAGAGAAAGGAAAAATAACATCATTACGGTATTTTACTAAAATTATATAGTCGTAAGATAAAAATTGTGTTTCGGATTCTATAAATATGACTATGAAAAGCAATATCCGGACAGTTTAACTGAAGAAATCACTCCAAAAACATATTGTTAAATGAAATTTAATTGTAATTTAAAATGGCACCAAATGTGAGTATAACAATTCCGCATTTTAATAATTAATATATTGAATAAAATTATCTAGGTAAGTAATGTAAGTCCGAATAATTCGCTGAAAATTGCAATTATCGGGCAAAGTGCCTTTGCGGTGGACGTTGTGAACAGATTACGTCAAAATGGTCACATCATTGTTGGAATTTTCACGATATTAGATAAAGGAAAACGGGAAGATCCTCTAGGTATCATTCGAATAACTTTCGCTAAAAAAATAATCAGTAATTTTTTGTTTACAGCTAAGTGTGGCAATGAAAATGGCATTCCTGTGTACAAAATAAAAGCATGGAGAAAATCCGGAAAATATATACCAGAAATTTTCGATTTGTATAAAAATGTGAATGCTGATTTAAATGTGTTGCCATATTGTTCACAATTTATACCGATGGAAGTTATTAATTATCCAAGATTGAAAAGTATTTGTTATCATCCTTCAATATTGCCTAGACACCGTGGAGCCAGTGCTATCAATTGGTGAGATAATTATTTTAATTTCAATTCACAAAGTTGAATATATCACGAATGTACGAATGTTTGCCGAATTTATTTTGTTTGTTAGAAGATAACGAAAGTCAGTAGGTATGTTGAAAAGTATTATTTTTAGATTGTCACAATGAATGTTAAAATTCTTTCAAAATTATTCTTAACAAATAATACCAGGCATTATCTAACTGAGAAAACCAATTTTTGCTCCAAAAATCGCCCATTTCTAAATTAATTGAATTAAAACAAAAAACTTCTTTTTCCAATTTTGTTTAAAGTTTCATCATCTTTTCCTAAGATTTTTTAAGAATATTCTCAAAGTGCAAAAGTTTTTTAAATTTCTCTTTCTTCTTTTTTCACACTTTGACCTTTTTAAGATTTCCTAAAACAATTTCGCTCAAAAACCTTCGTCGAGGGTTAGAAGTTTCCAAAATAAATTTAGCAATCAATTAATTTATCTTCCATCTTTCTGTAAATATTCCTTCTCTATATCTTTTAAGTCACATGACAAATTCCAAAAATACTGAAAACAATATAATAATGATCAACAATTTTTTTTTCTTCTTTTTCCAAATTTTGTTCTTTAACTCTTTTGAAAGTTTCTCTTTTTTTGATTATCTACGAAAATTTTGCCAAAAACCTTCGCCGAAGCTTAGAAGTTTCTAAAATAAACTTAGCAATCAATTAATTTACCCAAATTTTTCTTCCATTCTTTTTCTAATTCTTTCTAAAGTTTCAGAATCTTCTTTATTTGGAAGATTTTAAATTATTGAGGTTCTCCATTTTTTTTTCAATAAGATTCTTCTATATATCCTTTTTCAATAAGTTTTTCTATGTATCTTTTCTTTCTCAAGAATTTTGAATCTTCAGAAGACTTTCTAAGGATTTTCTAAGCAAATTACTAAAATTTCTTAAGATAATTTCTTGATTACATAATATTTCTCAAATTTTGCTTTTTTTTTCAAATTTTTTCTCTCTAGCTCTAAACATTCTTCTAAAGTTTCTCAATAAAAATTTTCTGAATCATCATCTTTGATTCCTAAGAATCTTTTAAGAAACCATTGAACCTTTTCTAAAAAAATTAGAAAATTACCATGCACTTTCTTTTACAGGACACTAATATGCGGTGACAAAAAAGCGGGCCTGACAATTTTCTGGGCCGATGATGGCTTAGACACGGGACCAATACTTCTACAAGAAGCATGCGACGTTCTTGAAAATGACACAGTCGACAGTTTATACAAACGATTTCTGTACCCTATTGGAGTTTCTGCTCTGGCAAGAGCTGTTAATATGGTGGCAGATGGTTCAGCACCAAGCATAACACAAGAAGAAAAAGGGGCAACATATGATCCGATGTTGAATAAACCTGAACTACAAAAAATCGATTGGAGAAAAACTGGCGAGGAATTACACAATTTTATACGAGGCATGGATTCAGTTCCAGGAGCTAGTTGTCTGATGAAAATACCTGGCAGTGAAGAATTCCAAGAAGCTCTTCTATTCGGCTCCAGTTTATGGAAATCTGCTGTTCCTGTTGATGGCAGGCAAGTAGAGGTGTTTGGAGCAAAACCAGGTATTATTCACGAGGAAGGTCTGTTAGTTGCCGGATCCGATGGACAATACATTAATGTGAAACGAGTCAAAATTGGCGGAAGAATGAAGAATGCAAGTGTTTTAGATGTAATTACCAAACAAATAACAATCCAATACACGGAAGAAGAGAAAAAGTTGTTGGAATGTGTTCGGGAAATTTGGGAAAACATTCTCAGTTGTGATATTGACGATGATACGGACTTTTTTGCATGTGGCGCCGGATCCATGGATGTGGTTCGACTAGTCGAAGAAGTTAAAGAACTTTTTAATACTGAATTAGAAAATGAAGATGTGTTTATGGCACCAGCATTTACCGAGTTTTGTTTAAATGTTGTCCTTAAATCAAGGGGCGGTGTTGGACAAACAGAAATCGAGTACAAAGCCGTTGAAATTGAAACAAACAAACGAAAAATTCGTTTCCCTTGTCAATTGTTTATTAACGGTGAGTTTGTGGACGCTGAAAATGGTAAAAGTATACCAACAATTAATCCAGCAACTGAAGAAATCATTTGCAATGTAACATTGGCTTTCTATTGAGTACGAATTTGTATTTAATTAATGTTGTTAAAACAGGTTCAATGCGGTTCAAAGAAAGATGTCGACAAAGCTGTCTCTTCAGCCAAAAAGGCATTCGAAAATGGTGAATGGAGTAAAATTAGTGCAAGAGAAAGAGGACAACTACTATACAAATTGGCTGACTTGATGTACGAACATCGCGAAGAATTGGCAACAATTGAATCAATTGATTCTGGCGCTGTTTACACTTTGGCCCTTAAAACGCATATTGGCATGAGCATAGAAACGTGGCGATATTTTGCTGGATGGACTGACAAAATACAAGGTTCTACGATACCTGTTTCCCATGCAAGACCAAATCGAAATTTGTCGTTCACCAAAAGGGAACCCATTGGGTAAGTAAATTTTTCAAAATTAAAAGTACAGGAATAGAACAGAACTTATTTCTAAATTAATTGAATTAAAACAAAGGAAAGTTCTTTTTTCAATTTGGCTTAAATATCTTTTCCTAAGATTTTTAAAAGAATATTCTCGGAGTATAAAAATTGTTTTTCTTCTTTTGCCAAATTTTGTTCTTTAACTCTTTTGAAAGTTTCCCTTTCTTAGATTATCTACTTTTTCCAAAAAACCTCGTCGAAGCTTAGCAGTTTCCAAAATAAATTTAGCAATCAAATTAATGTTTCCAAATTTTTCTTCCATCTTTCTGTAAACATTCCTTTTCTAATTCTTTCTAAAATTTCGGAATCTTCTTTATTTGGAAGCTTTCTCTATGTACATACAGGATCTATTCAGAAAAATTCTCTAACATAACATTAAAACTTTTTTTTCTTCCAAAATTTCAACATTTTTCTAAATCTGTTTTTCAGAGTTTGCGGTTTAGTGACTCCATGGAACTACCCACTAATGATGCTATCGTGGAAGATGGCCGCTTGTTTGGCAGCCGGAAACACGGTTGTAATAAAACCAGCACAAGTTTGTCCACTGACTGCCCTAAAATTCGCCGAACTGTCCGTTAAGGCCGGAATTCCACCAGGAGTTATTAACGTAGTACCCGGTACTGGATCCGTAACTGGTAACGCAATTGCCTGTCATCCGGATGTCAGAAAACTGGGTTTCACCGGCAGCACAGAAATCGGTCAAGTAATTATGAAATCGTGTGCTGAATCAAATTTAAAAAAGGTCTCCTTGGAATTGGGTGGCAAATCACCATTGGTTGTATTTTCAGACTGTGATTTAGACAAGGCCGTCCGATTGGTAAGAGCAACAACCAATTTTGCGAATCCGAAAATGAATTCTTGATTTTTTGTTCAAAGGGGATGCAAAGTGTGTTCTTTAATAAAGGCGAAAATTGCATAGCAGCCGGTCGTATATTTGTGGAAGCCAGTATTCACGATGAATTCGTTAACAGAGTTGTACAAGAAACAAGAAAGATTCCCATTGGCGATCCACTGAATCGTTCCACGTCACATGGACCCCAAAATCATTTAGCACATCTCAACAAATTACTGGAATATGTCAAAATTGGTGTCGCGGAAGGCGCCAAATTGGAATATGGCGGCAAAAGACTGGATCGCATTGGGTACTTCTTCGAACCAACGATATTTAGCAATGTTAGCGACGATATGTTTATCGCCAAAGAGGAGTCCTTTGGGCCGATTATGATTATTAGCAAATTTAACGAAGGGTAAGTAATTTTTTAAGTCCCAATCGGCGCCTCATCAATTTTGGACAACAATTTATGTTCAATTTTTTGTTGTAGCGACATAGATGGTGTTCTGAGACGTGCAAATGCCACCGAATACGGTTTAGCGTCTGGCGTTTTTACGAAAGACATATCCAAAGCGTTGAAATTTGCTGAAAAAATTGATGCTGGAACAGTTTTCGTAAATACGTACAATAAAACGGATGTGGCTGCACCGTTTGGCGGTTTCAAACAATCCGGTTTTGGAAAAGATTTAGGACAAGAGGCCCTAAATGAATATTTGAAAACTAAATGTGTTACAATTGAATATTAGCTGTAAATATGTGTGTAAATTTAAGAGTACCTGCTAAAAAATAATTGTATTCTTTATAAGAATTGATATTAAATAAAAATTAAAACTATTCTAGTGTTTGTGTATGCAACCAACTTTACACACTGTGCATAAACCATAAAACGATTTTATTATTCGATAAGATTTATAGTTTTTGGAGTTTTAAATTAAAATTTTACTAATTAATAAAAGGAAACCACATAAATTGTTCAACGAAAAATTAAAATACATAATAAAAACGTTTTTGACATTTGATCTTGAATTTAATTTGAACGAAAAATATATAACAATACAATAAATATTCAGTAATTGTGTTTGTGTATGAAAGAAACTAACTAAACAAAATTTATTTAGTTCAGTTTTAGTGTTTATGTGATAATGGTGTGTTATTGGAAGGAATTTTAGCAAAATTGGCAATTTATTCGGTAAGTAGATGGATTTAAACCATTACAATTACGAATTAATGTAGATTGTTAAATGTTAATTAACGAATTATCCCTAGATGACGCTGCATGTGTAAATTAACAATTTTCTTTAAAGAATGTGTCACATTTTAAATAATTAACCTAAAAAAATAAAAAACCACTACAAAAAATTTGAAAAAAATCTATAAAACCCATTCATTACAAAGCACGTGTTTGAGATTTAAATTCGATTGGATGTAATTGGAGTCAGCAGTTTATGATGCTGGAATTTGATTGGATGGCGAATAACATGCCACTCAATGCACCGGTATTTTGAGTTTAGATCGAATTTTAAGTTTAATTCGCTTATAACAGCATTAGAGTTAAATGTACGCATATAAGCGTACGTTTTTTATTTATTTATTTTATCAGATAAAAATATGATCTTTTAGTTTCGGCATTTTTCTAAAATCATGCCGATCGAAGGTGGTGCTCGTGAGAATTTAGTCATCGTAATGCCTTAATAGTCTATGAGGCGCCGATTAGGACTTCATTGTAAATATATAAAATTTGGAAAAATGTATACATAGAAAATAGTTCAGTAATTGTTAAAAAACAATTTTACATTCTTATAAATTTTCCAAACTTTCTATTTACAGTGTTTTATAAAGTCCCAAACGGCGCCTCACATAATCGCTCCATTGGCCAAAACGACTTCCAATTTACAATAAAACCGGCCAGTAAATGATAAATATTTCACAGTTTATTTAAAACAAATTGTTACTTAAATGGTAATTATAAATAATTTTCGTTTTACTGAAAATTTCCTACTATTATGCCTTCTGAGTGCACATAATCGTAACAACGAGTAAACAATTTCATAAAACAACAATAACAAAACGTTTTTTTTTATTCTATTATAAGTGGATTTCATAAAAACATCGAAAATCTCTTAATATTTTTATTAGTTTGTTATCCGTGCAAACAAAATGCTATTGAACTTACGATTAAATCATATAAACATTGCATGAAGTCCTTTAATTCGAATGGCTGTGAAAAATTGTACGCGAATTAAGAGTACAGCTGATTGCGATGTGCAATATGTGCCAAAATGTCAATACAAGGGTACTTTGGTCGATGGCAAGGTTATCAATATAGATCGAAATAAAATATTAAAATCATTTTTCGGTGTAAATAATTTTTAGTACGGCATATGACTTTAATCGTGAATGTTTGTTTTGTTGTTTGGTGGAATTATTTGTGGCCTAACAATTTTTAATTCCATCTACAGGTGGATTTTTTGCAGAAATAGTAAGTACAAGTTGGTTTTTATTCAGAATTTTATCAGGGTCTCTATTCTCGAAAGCTTGACAAAATCGAACAGCACCGGAACAAAAAACAGTGATTTTTTAAAAAAGACGAACTGAATTTTGACAAGTTTTATTGAAAGATTCCTCAGGGTCTCTATTCTTGAAATCTCGAAATAACCAGGGAAAATATGACCACGCAAATAAATCCAAAATATTTTTGAAAATAATACGTTAGGTCAGTTTTTTCATTAAAATCCGTTGTTAAAACTAATTACCACTTTGATAACTCCATTATTTAACAATTTATTTTTAACCTTGATAGTTTTTATTTACTCCAATTTGTGAATTATTTAATATTTACATTTTTTTTCTATTTTTGCACATTTATTAAATTAATTACGGTTGCCGGAAAAAATGGTTCTTTGATTAACCTTTGATACATCTTGTATGTTTATGTAATAAATGTATAAATGCTCGTTACATGAACATAATACGGCCATTGTAATTTTTTACACACAAGAATACGTAAACATTAAAATAGTACATTATTATTTTATATTTAACCAATATTGACCCTTTTGAACTCTTCAATAAATTATGTAAATATACATTCGAAGGTTATGAAATCCGGTCAAACATGAATGTCACTTGACGTTCTTAAATTGTAACAAATTTTATAGAAAATTACGAGCACAATTAATAAGAATTACACTTGGAATTGATTTTGGCATGCAAAATGTTTTTGTAATTTTCAATTTTCTACAGGAAGCAGTTTTGCATGCGATTTTTGACCGTCATTTATAATTGTCTTGTTTTTAATGTGATTTTAATGCTTTTTCAGTCATATAAACAAACAATTGCTTGGATTCTAATAATTATATTCATAAAATTATAAAATGATGTAAACAATTAAAAATTTTATTTTTTAACCTAACCTAACTATTTTCAAGTTTGTTTCCCCTCTTGTGCGGAAAGAAATGTCATTTTTGACAACCTGTTGTAATTATAATTAAGGTTATGTTGTATTAAATTCTCGCAAAAAAATTTTATTAACTTCCACTAACTGTCAAATGTGTTAAAATTGTTTGCAGATAGTGAAACTGAAGAGCCCAACGACGACAGTGATTTGTTGGTGCCAAAAGATTTGAACAAAACATTAAACACTGCCATTGTAGAGGAAATAATGTCCGAAACAAATAATATTAACAATAAAAACGATAATGGTGGTCATTGGGTGATTGGTGATGAAGATAAAGAAACTTACGATGGTTTTCCGCAAATTGGTGAAGAAATCGACCATGCACCACCGGCGGCACCATCTGACGGCCAAGGTGGCTACCACACAAATGGCAATCTGCCGCCGGAAGCCAGACAAGCTCTATTGGAAAAACGGAGGCGGTTGAAGTGAGTGGAAAAATTTAAAAAAATGTTTTTCTTCATAAAATGCAACTTTTCTCGAAAATGATGCACTTTAGAGTTATTGACCAAGAATAGTTTTTTGTAGAGAAAATGTTGGCGATTTAAATAATACTGCTAAATTACCAATTTTCTCAGTGGCGTAGAAATTTAGGGGGAATATATCATACGCAGACACATAAACTACGCCACTGGTGTATGAAAAAAAATTGAATTAGGGCTTAAAAAGTAGCTATTGTTAACGATAATATGTATACAAAATTTTAGTTTTCTATCTCGAATAGTTTTTGAGATATTGTCAAAAAACTATAAAAAATAACTTTTTTATCACCCTGTATATCTCGGTAATAGTGGGTTTGCGGACCCAAGTTAATAAGAACTTTTTTTCTTAGAATTAATCACAGAATCACCCCTTTCATTTTTGTCCACATATTATGAAACACCCTGTATATATTTAATAATATTGAAAAACGATTAGTTTCCTTAAGTTCAATTTTGAACTTACAAAGTGCCCTTTTTTTCTGTTTGAACTTTGTAACGTCTAATCTCTAATTAATTTTTTAGTAAATTTTTAATCCCAATGCATTCAAGGCCGAAATTTCTATTTTATCAAAATGTACTTTTTTTGTGAACAACTTTGACGATAGCTTCGTGTCCAATTAATGAATTAACACTTTATGTAATCACAACAATGATTATTAACTTTTAAATTAAATTGTTAAAACTACGTATGTCTTACATGACGTTAAATTAATTTAATAGTATTTATTTTTTTGGACAAAATGGCTAATTATTCAGTATTGGAATTGTTTCCAAGACAACCATGTTGTTTTTTTTCACAGAATTGTTTCTATGGCAACCAAATCATTTCGAAAATTAGCATTTATAATAAAGAATAAAAATAAAATGTTACAAAAGTCGTTCTTTTTCAACAAACACAATTTTATCGTACATATGTTGTATATAAATTTATAATTAGACAAAAACAAAGAAAATCTAAATAAACAAAAAAATTGGTTTGCCGTAATACGTCTATTAAACGTAGGTAATATAAAAATGCTTTATAATTACATATTTATATTTATTCTGTATAATTTGAACAACAAATTGGTAATTAAATATTTACGTCCAAAATTCAATTCAACCGTAAAAAAAATATTTAAAAATAATATTTCCAAGGCAAACGATTTTATATACAATGTGTTTAAATAACACATATATTTAATTCAAGTATTTAAATATATAATTTTCCATATTTAATTTCTAAAAATAAATAATTTCGTATGCTAATAATAATACACATAAAATTGAAATTAGTGCAGGTATTTAAGTTGAAATATTTGACTAATTTCAATTTAATGGCGAATTGATAGTTTAATCACCCTGTAGATGTAACTTTACCTGTTGTATTGTATAATTATTATCGCAATTTGCTGACGATGGTTTTATAACAGAGTTCACCTGTTGCTTTCATTGAAAATAGTCAATTGAGACTCTCACTTCGTACCAAACACAACAAAAGACCCATTTACAAAGCTGAAAACTTGTAATCGAGATAAATTGCATCTCAACTTTTTATCCACCTATATTGTATTAAAAACTAACAGTATAATAGTGACCTACATACCGTCCATAAAGTGATATTAAACGTTTTTTTCTCTAATCGAATTTACTGTTCAAGTGGTTTCGTGCTAAATTTTAGTGGTGTAATTCGGTAAAAGTCAATGTTATCGTTTTAGGTTATGTTACGGTTAAAATTGTGTTTTCACGATAAATGAGCCCTTTAAACCGAAAAACTGTGTAAAATATGTACACAATTTCAACGTGAAATGACGAAATTTAATTAAACTCGTTTCTTTTTCGTTTATTCAAGGTCATATATTGATTACTGTTTGAAAAACCGGAATTTTGTTAATGTGTACAAAAAACATAAAACTTAATTACAAAACATAAACGTATTTGAAACGATGACAGATCTATGAGCAATTTACTAAAAAACATTTGGAGTATTTTTCGTTCTATTTTCCCATTTTACGATAACAACAACAAGAAAGCCATCATCGATTGTGGTACGAAAGAATTGTTGTTGATTGTTGAAAAGAAAGAAGAGTGCGAAATTTGGGATGAAATCATGTTGAATAAACGGAATCTGGTTAGAAGGAATAGTAAACGTTTCGTTATTGGTGATGGTGAAGATGAAATTAATACAACGAACCAATTACCGGATGTTACAATTAACGAATGTAGTGAATCGGAAAATAATGAGGTGCACGTAAGGAATACGGAATGGGCCCACGGTAATCGATTAGTGCCTGGGACTACATTAACGTAAGATTTCTAGAAAATGCTATTTTAATTAACGAGTTAAGAAATTCCAATCGGGGTAGTTATAGGTTAGGGTTCGTTGTTGTGTAAAGAGACGTTACCATGGTGATGAATTAAACAAGTACGGTGGTTGCTAGGGAAACACGTTGCTAGTGAAATTTTATTTGTTTTTTCATTCATTGATGCAATTACTGCGATCGGGGTAGTTAGGTTAGGGTTCGTTGTTGTGTTACCATGGTGATGAATTAAACGAGTACGGTGGTTGCTAGGGAAACAAACGTTGCTAGTGCATTTTTTTCCATTCATTCATGCAATTACACGAATTTGTATACAAACGAATTTGAAATGTTCAAATTGAGGTCAATGACTATATGCGTACACATGATTGTCAAGGTTATTCCGCGCTGCTACTAAGATTACTACTTATCTTAACATTGTTAAAGGCAATTTTACCTATTATACAATATTAAATAAACAAGAAAAAAAACAGCGAACATGACATTTTCAAACAATAAAATGCTGTTAATTAGGAAGTCAGTTTTATTTTCAATTCAGTTGGAAAAAATCACAATTGTAAACAATAATCTGTCATAGTGCTATAATAATTAAAATATTATTGAATATTTGTGTATTATTTTGCCAACAGGCCTAGTATGTCCCAGGGCACAGTAATGATACAAAATCGTGTACAAGAAAAGGACTTTACCGTTGCCACACCGGAGGAATTCGTCAAACGGTTCCATGGTACCAGATACATCAACAAGGTACTGTAATCGAACACTTGTAATTTATTGATAAAATTGTTGAATTGCATTTTTTAGGTACTTATAGCAAATAATGGTATAGCAGCTGTGAAATGTATGCGATCGGTGCGCCGTTGGTCGTACGAGATGTTTAAAAATGAAAGAGCAATACGGTTCGTTGTCATGGTAACACCGGAAGACCTGAAAGCGAACGCTGAATACATTAAAATGGCCGATCATTATGTACCAGTACCGGGTGGTACGAATAACAACAATTACGCCAATGTGGAACTGATTGTCGATATTGCGGTACGATTACAAGTGCAGGCCGTATGGGCTGGATGGGGTCATGCGTCTGAGAATCCAAAATTACCAGAATTGTTGCACAAAAATAATATCGCCTTTATTGGACCAAACGAGAAGGCTATGTGGGCGTTGGGGGATAAAATTGCATCGTCTATTGTTGCTCAAACGGCTGAAGTTCCTACACTACCATGGTCCGGTTCAGGTAAAAAAACTTAAATAACTGTATAGTGGCGCCACGCAGTGGGTTTACTCCGAAATGTGCCGAATGGTGCAGTTGTATGCCAGTAGATGGCGACTGATTGATTATTTTTTAAATTTCTAGAACTGAAAGTAATTTTTTTAATTTTTTTAGAACTGAAAGCCGAATATACTGGCAAAAAAATCAAAATATCATCAGACTTATTTGCCAAAGGCTGTGTACATTCGGCTGAACAAGGTTTGGCTGCTGCTCAAAAAATCGGCTTTCCTGTCATGATAAAAGCGTCCGAAGGTGGTGGTGGAAAAGGTATCAGAAAAGTGGAGAATGCCGACGATTTTCCAGCAGCCTTCCGACAAGTACAATTTTCCGAACAACAGCGAAAAATCCATTTAGTAATTTTGTTCATTTTTTAAGGTACAAACTGAGATACCGGGCTCGCCGATATTCGTAATGAAATTGGCCAAGTGTGCCCGACATTTAGAAGTACAATTATTGGCCGATCAATACGGAAATGCGATTTCATTGTTTGGACGCGACTGTTCGATTCAAAGAAGACATCAGAAGATTATTGAAGAGGCGCCAGCCGTTATTGCCGAGCCGGAAGTGTTTGAAGATATGGAAAAAGTAAGTGTCCTTATTACTAGTTCGGTCAATTTAGACAAATGAGGTTACAAAAATTCGTACCCAGCTGAAAGTTGGTAGGATTGTTCTAAACACCATCATAAATGAAATCTAAAAAAAAGCCCTCATCGATCCGATACCTGGAAAAAATTTTACTCGAGGTCAAATGTAATAGTAACGGGTTTTTCGCGATTTTCAGCAAAACGGTAAGTTTTGTCATAAAATTAGTGTAGACAAAAATTGTAGATCAGATAATTATCTATAAAAAATGTTCAAGTACTTTTTTTCCTAAGAGCCACCGTTTCTGAGATATAAGGATTCAAAAAGTTGAAAAAACAGCACGAATTAAATATAGGCTAGAATAAACACTGACCGTTACGATTACAACTCTTCCAACTTTTTAAATCGTTATATCTCAGAAACGGTGGCTCTTAGGAAAAAAGTATTTAGACATTTTTTATAGATAATTGTCTGATCTACAATTTTTGTCTGAACTAATTTTATGATACAACTTACCGTTTTGCTGAAAAGCGCAAAAAACCCGTTTTCATTACCTTTGACCTAGTAAAATTTTTTCTAGATCGATGAGGACTTTCT
>SSSI01010065.1:0-14220 GCA_004796505.1 Oryzaephilus surinamensis
GCTTTTTATAATATTTTAACAAATGTTTATCCACATATAACAAATTTTCTTTTATACCAGCGTTTATCAGCATGTTAAAAGGTCGTTTTTCGCTTTCTAATGTATCGTTTAGTATAAATTTTTCAACTGCTATATACTACAACGTTTTACTTTCCTTGCTTTTATTGTTGTTTTGAGTGACTTTAAAGATGGGGAATATTTTAAAATTCCCCCGAACATTATATACATTTGTAAATTATTCAAAATATGGCCATCATTGTTGTGAAAAGGATAGATATTTTGGTTGTGACTGAAAGTAAAAGTTACAGACGATAACTTTTCTGTATGGATGTAAATTTTGTGTGTGTTGGACGGTTTTTGGTATGTAATCTAAAATCAAATAAGTTTTAGGGTTCAACTAATTTAACGCTATTCGCAATTTAAAGTTATTTGGGGGAAATGGTATTGTAATTAACTTACTAAATATACCTGTTAGGTCTATATAGGTATTCTGTATGTGAATATAGAGGTTCTTTCGTTGTAGCTACACGTGTAGCACTAAACCGCCATAGTGCAGAAGGTGTAGCACTCAAAGTTTTCGTTGTATTTAAATGTACACTACACTCTTTTCGGCGTATACTTTTTTACACTGATAATGTTTCAAATTTTGTTCCCGGCACTGCATCCGCTACACTTGGTCACAGAGCAAGTGTAGCAGGTGTAGTGTAAAAATTTAACGTAATGTCAAGTGTCAACAAATTGAAATCATTGAAATTGAATGATGAATATGACAACTGACAATATTATTTTTAGTAAAATTTTGTTGGACAGGTCACCACCTGTCACAAACTTTTAAATTTGTGTACATGAGTTATCTGAACGAACACAGTGTTGAATACAACGAAACCAGTGCAAAGTACACCAAATTTTTTCATTACACTACACTAATTTTTATTACACGTAAAAGTGTAGTGTAGGTCAGTGTAAACAAATGCGCGTGTATTTTACACTTTTTGGTATTTGCAACGAAAGAACCTCTAAGGTTATGCATGCTGTGTGTGTGAAAATTTTACGAGCCAATGTCAAAATATAGGTACTGTTTTACAAAATGCTATATATAACATGGTGCAATTGAAATAAACAACATAATACGGCACATTTTCACTTTTATTTTGAATTAAAACAGTTCTTGTCGTGTAGATTAAAAGTGTGCAATTTTTATTTTGTTTTCGGATAATTAAAAGCGGAACAGCCCTTTTTTTTGGGTTGGAAATTAAAACTAGAATATTTTTATAATTTTATTTTCGTGTAATAGTTGGAGATTTTTGTTATGTTGACACGTTTTTCATTATTTAAAACAAAGCTATTTTTTTTATTGTAAAAAAAATAAAATTTTCAAAGGTTTGTTTTTTTTTAAAAAAATTTAAATTGTACCCATTTCGATATTTTCACAATTAAAGCTAAAACATTTTTTTTATTGAAATACTAAAAGCAGTTTCTTGTTTGAGTATTGTACATTTTCTCATAAGTCATGAAAATTTATTGACTGCCACAATTTCCATTTTGCTTTAAATTGAAACAGAAAAAAAAGAACAACTCTTTTATTCGTATATGTGTGAATTTAATGAATAATTTATACACTCTTTTCCTAGAAATAAATTAACTTGAAGCTTATTTAAAAACTTTTCAACTATAGCAAACTTAAACCACGAAACTAGTCAGTAGGTAAAAAAAAATGAAAAATAGAGGGAGAGCAGACTACATTCTGATTAAAGTTTGCAAAAAAAATGCGAAGATAGAAAGTAGCTTATTTTCCACAAAAAAAAAACAGGAACACTTTAATTTCAAATTAAAATTCACTTTATTAAAAGCGTATACAAAAAAATTTTTTACAATGTAAAATTGTACCCATAAGAATAGTTGTAATAGTGCAAAAGGACATTATAGTAAATAACATTAATACACAGTCCATTAATTCGAAAAGACTTCCCCTTGCACGCGCGTGTATATACGTACCTACCTGAAATTTCTGTACTCTTCGAGATAATTACGAATGTGTGCATGATGTTATATATAAAGAGAATGAGAGAAAGACCGGAATCACGACAGGAGTTATTCAACTATTCACGATTTCCTTCTCTCGAAAATTTCCTCCCTTTATGTTGTAAATATAGAATATTTTGTGCGTATTCCCTTTAGTTTTATTAGGTCTAATACCGCAGTTAGATACGTAAGTTTACACCTTACGCAGTCTATATATGCATAGAAAGGATTTTGTGAAAACCTATTTTCCTAGTACGTATAATTAACAGATGGGTTATGTGAGTAAATGGAGCAGCAAAGGATGTGGTTAGTGTTTCTAAGGACTTCTCTCCAAGGAACTCTTGTCCTTTTGCTCTATACAGTGGTGGTTTTGTCTTTCGAGGGTTGATTTTTGCATGACAGATGAAAAGGGTTGGCTATATGTGTACAAGTTTGTTATTTTTGTTTCAAGTCTCAACAGAGTTGTAAATTTTATAATTTTTTTTTATAATTTATTAAATACTGAAATAAAAATTTCTATTGAAGAAATTATTACCGTGTGTAGATTATTTCAGTTTTCAATAATAAAATAGGTGGAGTTACTAACTACAGTCATAAATCAATCAATTTACGTATAAGCGGGGAAAAAATACCATAACATAAACAAATGGACCAATATCTACATTGACACATAAATAATTCTATAATGGATCAATCCATCTAAATAATCTGTCCCTTAACGTACTGGCTACGCGCTGGTCTCAACTAGTTTATTCATCCCCCATCCCTTCAACATAAAACTAACCACCAATAAATCCAATATAAACCCTTAGTTGTCACAATCAGTGTTTGTCAATCGCTTACTTATCACTGACTCATTGTTTGTGACTATACGTGTATAATATTAAATATAGTTTATAGGGGGTGGATTAACATATAACATACGGTTGTCGAAAAGTAAATTCATCCTCTTGTTCAGTCACGATGATGATGGAATGAAAATGTTTATAAATAATTTCAAATACGAAGCAACTAAAATGATATTAATGTGTGCCGTTATTAATTTTAATTAATTTGCATGCCTCTATATGTTGTGTGTATATGAAAGGGAAAGTGCACCCTCTCATATACATTTGTACTAATTAAAGTCTATGGCAATATTGTGGTCATCCGCAGAAGTTGATTTTAATTGAAATTTCACCATATATAATAAGAGGGTGATTTTTTTTAAACTAAACATAAAATCAATCAATATTTTGCTTTAAAATAAGATCAATTAATTTGTACCTACTAAATACATAATGTTATTGTATTGTATCTGTAGAAGAGATGGGGGTTAAGTAAAGTTGTTTAGCCCCCCGACCCTATACCGGTCAACCGCATTGTTAGGGCATTACTGCCTAATGAATATAAATGTAGTTTACGAGTTGAACTATAGGAACTATATATATACGGTCTCTCGAGCTAATATTTTGCGTTAAAGGGAGACAACAACTGAATTGCAAAAGGGGTGGAAATCGTATATATGTATGCACACAACATAGGTCCAAATGATAAATCTTGACATGCCTTATCTTGGAGTATTAGTTAACTATAGTTGACCATTAAGTCTTTAGTTGAATACAGTTTACCGACTTGCATTCCAATAAAACCAACCCCCTTATTTCTACATACATATACGTTTAATATATTATTGGAATTTCCAGAACAATACGTGGAAAATCAGTGCCACATACAATGTTATTTGTGTGGATTTTTTTATAAAAGAGGAAAACCTAAATACAATTAAGGGGCCTGTGAAAACTACCATCATATAGTGGTGCACTTATTGCCTGCTTCTATGTTGGTGTGTTGTGTTGAAAGAAGACACATTTTCACACTGAAATGTCACGTAGACTGCGTAAGTTATAAGATTAGGGTTTCGCGTGCTTGCTACAAATTTAATTGGCCACGTTTCCTATCAGATTGTATTAATTTTATTTAATTCAAGTGTTGCGAGCTTAAGCACTATATATGTTATATTATAAGTTGAGTTCCATTATACTGTCCGAGGAGTTACTGGCTGGCCTCCCTCTCCCTTATATAACAAAAATAGAAAATGAAACTCGCAACATATTTTTGTGTGCATAAGGGTGGATGAAAATTATTATACAAAGAAAAGTGGTTGTTTATGATTTTTAGGGTGTGCTATTTTTGTTCGAGTGATTTGTAACGTTTAATCACACCCGCGATTTCTAATTTGTTTAAAAAAGTTATTTTTCATTTTGAATGTTGACACTTTTGTCTTTGCATTTTTAATTTGTCCATAATTTGGTATACGCTAGAATTCAAAGAAAAACGATTGGTAACGAATAAAAAACTAAAGCAGGTGCACCAACATTGTTTATTCAACTTTAAAAATAATACCTTAATTAGTAAACTGTGAATATTCGTCGAGAAAATCATTAATTACAAAAGTTTTAAACAAAGAAGCAATATTCGTTATACTCGTATATACCTACGTAAATGTGTGTGGAGAAGACAAAGCCACACGAATTGTATTTGTTGTAATTGTTCGAACATAGTTTTTCTTTTATTTTGTGTACTAAATTTTCAATGCTATATCTCGTTGTATACTTTAAAGAGCGCACGTGTTTTATACAAGTTTAAAGGAAAATTTAAGTGCTAACTTTAGTAGTTTGCTAAAATCTATATGAGCAATGAAAGCTACTTTGGTGTTTGGTAATTTTTTTTCGTATTTATTTAAAAGCGGAACAACCAAATCCGGCTTACGTGTATTTCCATTTAAAGAACACTCAGAAAATTGATTTGTTGTAAGTTTTAGCACTTTTTTCTACAAACATGTCTTTCCATTTTATACGTTGATTTGGAAAGTTATCATCGAATTGATGATACAAAATGAAAATAGCTATTTGTTTAACTTTTTTTCGAATTTTCACACATAAAGCTATAATTTTCAACTAGTTTCAAAAATATTCTAATAATACCAACGACCCAATTTCATTTATCCCCCAGCTACCACTACATGTTTAATTTAACAGTGAAACATAAAAAACCGTATATGTTTGTTTTTTTTTGACAAACGAGTCGAAAGACACATCATACGGTTGTGGATGGGCAATTGGAATTTGCGAGCCGTGAAATAAGTCGATCAGAATAAAGAAATGAGATAGAGAAGAGAAAAAGAAAATATACTTGTATATAAACACAAACAAATATACAAGTATATAAAAGTCAAAGTAAAATCATTTGGGAAAGTAACATGTAATATGGGAAATATTCTTTTTATATAAAAATTTTTCTCGATATCTTTTATGCATGTTCTCTTTTTATAAAAAATTTAGCTAATTTTTGTATGTATATGTTATTTGATGTTGAATTTTTGAAATATGCAATTACAACGAGTTCTTTTGATATATATTTTTAAATATAATATACATTTACATTTTGCTTTTAAAAGCTTTTAAAGCTTTATAAAATAATTTAAATATAATATAATATAGAAAAGTTTGCAAATGTAGCGGCAGGTTTAGTGGAAAATTGAATAAAATAAATACGTGTACGTATAGAATTTTTAAAAAGCTCATTTATTTGTCACGAACATATGTGTTTGATTCAACAACAAAGTTTCCATGTATAACAAAGGCTTAATAAATGTATATGAAATATCATATATAGGAAATTGAATTCTTTTACAGCCATGTATTCAAAAATTATCTAGAATAACATCATTACCAACAAACCAGAAAATATATATCCGTATTTTCCATTTTATAATAAAATAAAAATCGTTCACAACAACCCACCATAAAAAGAATATAAGATGGTGAAAAAAAGATGGCATCTAGCTTGGAAAATGGGGCCAACAAAATTGATAATTTGTTTATAAAGAATGTAATAAGTGTCTTGAATGTATGTAACATTTCACCGAACGGCACCAGTAAAAAAAATGTATAAAAGAGCGACCATTATCGTTCGTCTGTTTGATGGCAATATAGCGGTAGGGCGAGAATATGTTAAAAAGGTTTAATAACACTATTGAAGACAGCTTGAAACACATTTATCGGGCAAACAACAGATTAAAAGTTACTACTAATGATTCAACACTCATTTTGGAACACATTCTATTTTATACATAATATATTTTTTTTTCACTCAACGTTCGTGTTAATGGCTTCGGGTTATGTTTTTTGTGCATATAAAATTTTCGTTTTATCACATTTCATCGCTGCACAATATATTTTTCGACCCTTAAAAAATATATATGTATGTAGAATGACACACACACAACTAGATATGATGAAAGTGGTAATAAATTTATACCAGAGGTGTAATTAATTATATTTATAACACATAAGGGAGAGTTAAAATATGTCCATCAAAAAAAAAAAAACAAAAAGAAATATTTTTCTTTTCGCGAAAAAAGGAAAATCGTTTAATTAATCTTTATTGCAATGAAATACGGAAATATATAGGAATTGGAAGGACGTAAGAAGATTATTTTGCAAACAAATAAAAAGAATTACGTGCTTTTCACAATAATGGGGGTGGTTTTTTTTTATTTCATATGCCCTTGTTCTGTTATTTACGATTGCGGTGGTTTGTTATATATAAATGAGTGAAGGATTGAAAACGCAGATAATATTATTGGAATACAAGTAAAAAAAATAAATAAAACAAGATTTATATCTGAAAGTGGAATTGTGTTTGTGCACCGCAAAATGTAACAACCCTTAACAAGCGCACGTAAACGCTTATAAATTAACTAACATGCAGGGAATTTAAAAAATTTTGTTTGCATTTCGAACAAAAACAATGAAAGTCAACAATTTCCATCTTTTTCCAGCGGTATTAAATTTTAATTATAACTTTATAATATAATAGGGAATACACCCCCGTTTTATTAATCGGAATTAAATACACCTATATAAAAATTATATACTTCTTTTTATCCCGTTTTTATGTTTTATAGGCCCTTAAATTTTCTCTTTTAGAAGAAAGAAAGTGCAGGACAATAAAAAAATTACACAATTTTAGTGCTTCTTTTTCGAACATAAAAAATTCTTCCAGTATGAATTTTTTTTTAATTTTAAAAACATTTCTTTATGTGGTTCTTGTGGTATATATAAAATAAAGAAAATGATGATGACGAAATGACGAACAGACACTGGAAAATAATTTTACACAATTTGAATTATATATTTTTTTTTATTTGATCGTAAGGAAATTTTTTATGTTTCGAATCTAACACAAGAACGACTTTCTTTTTTGGGATCTTTAATTAGATGAAATTATTTTTATTTGAGGGAATTTGTGTTATGGATAAATTTTATTAGGGTAAGTTGTAAAATGCGCGTGCTGTAAGAAAAAAAGGAAAATTGAAAATATTTTACAAAGTAGAGCGGAATCAAATTTAGTTTGGTTTTATTACATTTTGTCAAAATTAAAATATCCCCAGGGGAAAAATTTGGAAAATTTTAATACAATGCATAATTTATATTCAATAATCAAATTTAATTTATTTTACTACATAAATATATGTATTTAAAATTTGATTATAATACATAATAATAATCACCCCATACAAATATTTCGTCGTAATTAATTTAATATGGCGTTGAAATTATTATTATATTGTGCTATTGTGCATGTTTTGTGTATAAAATTAATTTTTAATTAATTGTGAAAATTTGTTGAATATATATTTTCACCCCCATGGACAACAACTGACCATTTTACACGAAAATTCTTCTTTTTCTTTTTCATTCCATATAAATTGTTATAATTCTTGTGCAGAAAAGCCAGATTCGGATAGTAGAATAGATTTACTACTTACATTCTCTGTCATTTTCTTTTGTGTAACATCTTCAACCCCTAAATAAATGGACACATACGTACGCACACTTACACAATTTAAGTGTTAAAGAAAAGACGAAAAACGTTTATTCTGCTTATAATATTATTAGTGGATGTGGAATAATGTTATCACATATAATAAATGGTTTTTTTTCTCTTCTTCAACTTATCACTTTCATTTATTAAGAAAAACCGAAAAATGGGGAAAGAATTATACGATTCTATTTACTATTTCTTACTACAGGGTGTATTTTTACGATGTGCTGAGTCAGTATTAGTATTAGATGAGAAAATATTTTATTGAATGGGTGAAATTATGCAATGAAAACTTTCATCATCAAGTTTTCCATTTGGCTATAACATTCAAAAAGTGCAACGAAATTAATTTTGCTAAATTAATTTTAAATACTCGTACTTTGGTACGTTTACGATTACAAAATGTTGATTATGCTTCCCAGTTTCTGATAATTTTGTTTAATGTGGTGGAAAAGGAAAAAAATAAACACAAATTTGTGTAATGGCATAGAAGAGTTGAATTTTCCTCCGAATTTTCCAGGTACACAGTAACCATTTACTTGTTTTTATACAGAAAAAAAATAAACACAATATTAAATTGTAATTTCAATATTTATTTTGTTTTATTATGTTTGTAGAAAATTTAATTACCTATATTTATTTTATAAAATGAATTCGGTAAATATTTGTTTTGAAAACTGGGCGCCTTCACCAAAATTTTAAATCAACAAACACTTTCTAAATAAGATTATTTATTATATATTTCATAATTTTCATGGTGCCGTTTTTTGTGGCACAAGTGGCATATGGAACATAAAATGCACGTGTGTTAATGTAATAAAATAATATAAAAGAACAAGAAACATTATCGTTAAAAGAGAGTTTCGTGTGTGTGATGACATTTAATAGCGAAAAGGGACCTTAGATGTACTATAAAATAAGAAGTGGCTATTTTTTTTTAAAAAAAAACAGTCCAGTCTTGTATAAGTGATTGACGTACATGTATTATATGTATGTGGCAACAGGCCAGTTTTGCCAACAGTTGCCTCGGGAGCCCTTTAACAAATAGTCCCCAAACCACAACTACTAGTAGTTCTTTACGACATACACAATGGGTCCCATTCCATCCAAATAACACATAAAACGTTTGCCTTAAAACTATTATTTAAACATTTAGAAAGGAGATTGTTGGTTGGTATAAAGATTTTCGTATACACGAAATAAACGTAAATGTTCTTTTCGTAAATATTTCAGTATATGTTTTTCCACAAGTCTTGATTCTGTGGGAACAAAAAGGGACGTTTTCTATTTTCTGGTCGATTTTTTACTCAAAAAACGAATCAAAATTTTGCGGTTTTTGGTTGAATTAAAATTACCATTATGGGTCCCTGTGTATACATTTTATATAGTAACTCTTTTATATATTTTAGAATATTTTCCCCTAGTAAGCTATAGACTTGTAAAACAGGTGTCTAGGGAAGGTGGAATGTCAAGGGTGTGTATATGTATTTTGTACTACTAAGGATGTTAAATGTATTTTATTATCAGTGAAAGTGTAATATCGTACTTTGAGACTAGATTTTCCACTTTACGCACACTAAACCTTTGTTTTTAACAAACATTTCCACTAATTATAATCTATTTGAATTGTCCACATATGGCCCCCCTTTAAAACGGTTCAAATTTATGCTCAAAAATAACACATAATAATTAGTGAAGCATATTACAAGTAAAGTTTAATGTATTATGAACGGAATTTGCGCCGGTTTATTCGGATTTTCCCACAAAATATTCACTATTAATTGTTTCAATTTAAATTTAATACTTTTCTTTGATTCTGGGTATTGAAAATAGAAACAGAAGAAAAAACATTCGTTATAGAATTTTAAACCAAAGCCATCAGCCTGATCTAATTTTAGATAAACCAGGCTTTTTGAGATTTCTATAGTTTTATTATTTGTTTTCATTAATTTTAGTGAATTGTCCTTTAAAGTCATTGTTTTATGACTACAAAACTCAAGTTTGTAGAAAATTCAATTAAAACGATGCACTCAATCATTGTTTACATTTGTATGTATTCTGTAAATAAAATTGGGTGAGATTTTCTCGTTAAATTGTTACAATTTTTTATAGTTGTGTAAATTCACTCGTCTAATTTTACGATTTTGCCTGTTTCTACTTTTCTTAGTAATAAAAATCGATATTAAAGAAGTGTTGAAACGGTTGTAAAACTTGGATTGGCATCTATATAGTTTTACTTTATATTTATGACATTTTCATTTAAAATTAACATCCTACACGGATGTAACTTATTAAATAATGACAAAGTACTTCAGGTAGTTTCAGGACTTTCATGGGAAAGGGATTTTTGCTCAGTTTAAAATTTATATGAGACCAAAGTGGAAACATTAAACAGTTTATTTAAAGCTTTAGAAAAATGTAAAAGTTTTCTTTAATGTATTATGTGTGTTGTTTTGCAAAAGATTGTATAAAATTTTTATTATAATATTCGTAAAGTTTTTCAAAAGTTTAAAATTGAGTTTTCTTCTACTAATAATAACAATAACAATAATGTATCTAGCTAGAAGGATTCCATTCCAGTTTATGTAGAACAATTTATTATGTTTATTTTTACAACTACTACAAAAATACAGTTATATGTGAAAAAAAAACCATGTTTAAAATAAATTCGATATTTAATTTTCCATTGAAAGTTGTTTCAATACTATGTAATTAGGTACAGATCGAAAATTGCATAAATAAAATAAAAATATTGTGTAGAAGTGAGAAAGAGAATATATATATTAGTAAAATAGTGGAAAAAGGAAACACGAGCCCCTAATCCTTAGTATAAAAGCTCCCAAGAGTTTAAAGCGTAGAACGGTTTTTCACCGGCACACTGAATTCAAGGATGGAAATTCCTTGCTGGCCGGATTTAACACACACAAACACACATATACACATTGAATGAAAATTGTGAAAGAGAGACGCGCCAATGACATGGCGGATTTTCTCGTAAAATTCGTTCAACACGAGCACAGCCCCATTATTATTTTGATAATCGTTAAAAAAAAAACACATTTTATTTTATTAAAAGTTTACGATATAAAGTAAAGATATTTAATTTATTAGAGAAGCACTTGAAAGTGTTTAAAGTCTTAAAAGTTTGTTGTACGGAAAGTGATTTTTCGAAATTAATGGTCTATCTTTCCCTGAAAATAATAAATTCGGACAGAAAATTAATTAAAAGTGATGAAAGAAGAAAATAAATATTTTGTATTAATCTTATTAAAATTGTTTCGTATATAATTAAATGATATATGTGTGGAATATTGTACGTTGTTTGGTCAAAGATCGAAAAAGGAAAAAGGGAAAAAAGAAATGTGTGTTGGCCATTAGGTAGCCCTCAGTTCTAATTGAAAACCGTCTCACAGCCGCCCCCCGTTCAATGGGTATAATACACGACGTGAGTCCAATTGATAGGGAGAAACCTATACAATCTTTCCACTTCATAATTAACTGCCAAAAATAACGACAATTCGTGAATGAATATAAAAGGGCGCTTTTTCTTGTTTTCCTTATGAGAAAATGTTCAGGCAGTGAAATTAGGATGCGTTTTGTCTTTTTTTTCTCCTTTTTCCCCACTTCGATTCATTCCATTCACAGGCAGATTAAAAATTAATTAGGCATTGGAAGATTTTTCTATTTTTGAATGGTTTTCCGTTTTTTTTTTTGTGCTATACCACTTGATTGTATTTAGATGTTATTGTTTGACGATCAATTTAGTTCTTCTATCAAAATCAAACGAATATATATATATTGTAAGAAAGAAATAAATAGTGAACCGGAAACATGAGTTGATTTCCTCTATTTCCGTTCTTCTTGTGTATACCTTCACATACATTTTATATGTGAGCTTGTGAACTTTCTATATATGTATGTGTGCTGTGTATGTGTTAAGGTCCAAACCATACTCCGATAAAAGCTCTCTAATGGATGCTTTTGAATGTGTTGTAAAAAGCTTTCAACATATACTTTCGAAAATTTCTCTTATTTAAAATATGGGGAAAATATTAATTTTGTTAGAATTCCTGTAAGATGTACACATATTTAAATATGTTATATATTTTAGTTGGGTAGTATTGTATATTTTTTAGACATTACAGCGAGCAGAAAAAGCTCGGCTAATTAAATACAAAAAAAATTACGATTCTGATAAAATCCTCCCAATTAAATTGCTCTCTGCAAATAAAACAGATAATTCCAATTAAATTGGTTATAATTACGTGAATAATCAAACGAACCACCAGTGCACGTACATTTTCCATTTTGCCCAATTATTGTAGAATTTTATTATTTGTGGTTTTTGTAAAAAAATATATCATTTTTAATTGTTTTACAAAATGTAATGAGAGGTACATGTTGGAAATGTTAATAAAATTGCAAATATGGCAATGTTTACAAAATGAGCAAAGGAATAAAGTTGGAAAAAAATATTACGTGTATGTTTATATATTATTTAGTTTTCCCCTTGAGACGGCATCAACTGCCGTTATGCTTAAAGAAATCATAAAGAGATTAAGGGATATCTCTTCACTTTCTTACATGGAATAACCTTTAGTACACACGAAACCATATAAAGGTATATACGCGTTTGTTGGTGGTTAAGGAAAAGTTTTTTTCCTGAGAAAACAGCTTATCGAAAATAATAAAGTTCTTTAAAAGTATATGGGAAAGAGTATTATAAGTCCATATTGCAATTTTATTTACTGTTTTTTTTTGGTATACTGTTGGTGGTCGCATTATTTGTGTGCAACAAGATGGAAACTTTATATAATATAGATTTTCGTTTTGTTTCGAAATATAATTAATTGCCTTCGTTTCTCTTTTGCTCTTATAATCGTTATTATGTTGTGGTTTTTTTACTAAAGTGTAAATATTCGCTACAAGATATTAAATTTTAATATCTATATCGGCTTCTTAAAATCCTAAACCCTTTTATTCAAAACCACTGACAAGTTGAAAGCCTGTTGGCGCCTTTATTCTTTCATTCAAAACAAGAATTTTCCTTATATGCTTTGAATATTATAGAAATTTTCTTGGAAAACACTCTGTATTGTATATTATGTTGAAAGTTTTCTGTGGAACAAAAAAGGGGAGACGATTTGGAATTAGCATACAGTGATGTTAATATAATGGGGATGGTATAATAGTGGTTGGTGTGATAATATGTAAACAATGACAACTAAAAAAATTTGATCTTTTTCCTTCATTTTCCATTATAATATGTATACTGCTTTTTCCATACAATATTATTTTATGAATATTGTGTAAAAACATTTTCTTTGTAAAATGTATGAAAAGATAAGCTTTAATACAATAACGATAAAATTGTAAAATATATAATTGATTTTAAAGTTTGTATACTCGTATATAAAATGACAAAGTGATAATGGAAAAGTTTACAACTCTCTCTTGTGTTTGAATTGATTTTGAAACATAATGAAAAATAAGTATTTATCTTTCAATTGGTAAAAGGATTATTTCGCGAGTTGTCATTTTCTTCTGTTTGTTGCCATAGAAACAAGTCAACACTGTTTATATTGTATTCTATTTGTCAAATTTTCCTGGCTAGTAGTTTTCTTTATTTTATTTTCAACTAATCTTCTTGTCCTTTATTTCTCTAATAATGTAAATAATTCGTACATGGAAAATTTTGTTTACAATAGCATGAAAGAAATGAAAACACACACAAAGGGAAATATACCATATATAGGAATGAGAATGTTTTTGAAGACTATACACCTAAATTGTATATACATATATGTATATATTGCTTGCTTTAGGGTATAAAATAACGTTATTTATAAAACCAGGCAGCCGGGGAGGACCCGGCAACTACATATTTTGTTTGAAAAGGTGTGGAATTTGTCATAGGTAAACATAGTATAGGTGTAGTCCTAGGAAAACTAGCTAGTCCTACGTAAACCTAGGTAGTAGGTAGTGGAACGTTGCCTAGGTTTATATAGATTTTAAAACATTATTCTATTAAAAAATTTAAGACTAATATTCTCAAAAGTATTTAAATTAAGATGAAATCGCAATTTAACATTTGCTTCAAACAAAATTTGGGATTATTTCATGGGAATGATACAAATGGTTTATAATCCCAAATTTTGTTTGAAGCAAATGTTAAATTGCGATTTCATCTTAATTTAAATACTTTTGAGAATATTAGTCTTAAATTTTTTAATAGAATAATGTTCAGCCTGATTCTATAAAAAAGTGATTAACAAAGTTATTAAAGTTAATGACTTTATTAATTTAAAATCTGTTGTAATTGTTATA
>SSSI01010066.1:0-30923 GCA_004796505.1 Oryzaephilus surinamensis
GAAAACGGCTTTTAGGTCACTTTGCACCAAAGGCATAAAAATGGCGTCGTTTTCTATCTCTTTTTACTGGCACAGTTTTTAATGTGATTTTAGTAAGGTTGAAGCGGTATATATTATATAGGTATGTGATTAAAATAAATTTAATTCATGTAACAGAAATTTGTCCCCAACTAAAAAAAAATTATATAATCAAAATGTTGTTTTAAAGTGATGTTGAAAGTTTACCCTTTTGGTAGTTTTATTAAATGGTAAATTTTCGACCCTTAATGTATTCAAGTCTAATTCAAAACTCGACCAATTCATACAATAATGAACGAATCCCTCTCGGAACCAGTTCTCGAAAGGCCAACTTCTCTTCTATAAAGTAATTTGGAACCAATTTATCTGTTTCTGTAGTATTGTAAGTGTGCACATTCATGAACATTTCCTTAACAAACGCACTATACTACGAGTAGTGTATATATATAGTTGTACAACCTTTCTACAAACTAATTTCAAGTTTACTAAATTTACAATATATAATTATTAAATTATTGGTAGTATTCAGAAAATTTTAAATGGACACATTATGTAGTAATAGTTGAAAGAAAATTGCTTTGTCAGAACTTTTTACAACCTGATTCTATACGAAAATCTTTAAATTTATGGCTTCTATTACATTCAAACTGTTTTCGAATAGAAGATTTATCTAAATCTCTGTACAAATTTTTTTTTACCTTATAATGACCCAATTCGGTAACTGTACAACTTAAAATGGCTTCACGTCCAATAGCGACGGTCACATTTCTTATGTTTCCAGTAAAGTGTGGTGTTTCCATTGGAAATTTTGGTACTTGGCTGCCGCTAGTGCTTAAATCGTCAACTGTAACAATAAAAAGAACAAATTAAACAAGAGAGAATGAAAAAAATTTAATCATTATATGTCAATGGCTTTTTTTGTCCGTAAAATAGCGGCTATGGAATATACATATAATATAATATCGATGGTGTAATATGCGTATTATTGCACAGGTTACTCATAATGCGTATATTAAAGGTTATTATTGTATTTAAAAAGTACTAAGACTGTTTTCGAATTTCCCTAATCTAGGGTGAATTTCAAACTCGTGCTGGAATGAAGCCCTTTTTTGGAAATTTTAATACTAGACAGCCGCCAGTAGTTAAATCGTAAATATAACACCAAAAACAACAAATTAAAGAAGAAAAAAACGTGAAAATTAAGATTATATACATACATACATGTGTGTATGTATAAAAAATTTACTAAATGATGTTTTATATTTGTGGAATCCTTTTAATACCCTTGGCGAGAAGAAAAACAAACAAGTGAATAATGTGTAATAATTTTCTACACATTTTCCTATACATTTTCATTAATTTACCAGCCCTGTCTGGAATTACACGTTAAAAATTCATGTGTTTGTATATGTGCGAATAATTTAAATAATAATAAAAAAAATTCCAGCTTAAGTTATCGTTTAATTTTGTTCAGTTTAATGGATCTATTTTTGTCTTTATATATATTAGAGAAGATTGCTGCAATTTAGTTGGTTTACGGCTAACATCAACATAAAATGACTTCATATAAATTGAATGTAAGAAAATTAAAAATCGATTATCCAGAAAGTTCAATTTAGCAGATAAGGTTCGTTTATTTTAGGCATTTTCCCAATAATATTTAAGCATCAGGTGGATGGATATATAAAAAAATGAGAGAGAAAAATTATTGTACACGTAAGATAGTTAATCGCAGGCGATTAAGTTTTTGAATGTGGCACACATTTTTTACTCGTTTTCATATAAATTTTATGCCAACATACATATAAAAGCTTTTCCATGAACAATAAATATGAAATATTATGTTTGATTTCATCGTAGTAGTAAACTGTAAAATGGCATTTTCACATAAGTTTTGAAAATTTTAAGCTATATTAGAGAGACAACTTTCAACAGACATAAATAAATAGAAACAACAAAAGGATACATACATATATACCAAGGAAATTGGTATAAAAAGAAAAGACAAATGTTAAACCAAACAAACGGAAGAGTTTCTTTCGATATTTAGTGCATTGAAGCGTTCATTTTACCTTTTTGAAAGGATAACATACGTAACCATGACATTATTTCTATTTCAAATATTCCTTTTAGGAATTAATTAAGCTTTTAATTTATATTCGGAATTGTACAACAGTTTTTTCGTCTTAATAAGAAGCTGTTAAAATTTATTTCCAACACAGTGAACTTGTAAAATAAATACTAGGAGCATATAATAGTCAAAAGTCCTATATATACGTACGCTTTATTTATATTAGAGGGGATTTAATTTATGTTTAATTCTGAAATTTGTTGCTTTTGCAAAATGTGAAGAATTTTACTCAAAAATACACACACACACATAAAAGAATTTCATTTCGCTCTAATCTGTTGCTGGTGGCTAATTTATAATTAGTTCAAGCTTTATAATGTTACGTGCTTCATTTTTGCATACAACTCATTATGATTTACAAAAAAAGACGACAACAGATTTTAACGTATTTAGTTGACAATTTTTCCAACTACAAAATTTTACTATGAGAAAAGTTTTCTAATTATATATTCATATTTTCTTTCAACTTGATTGTTAAATTAAGACGAAATATAATTTATATATAACATTCATTTATAATATAGAAGTTTAATTATTTTAATTTATTTTTTAGTTAATTTGTGCACGCCGAGTTGTGCCAAATGACTTTATTATTATTACACAGTTAAAAATAGATTTCAAAAATGTAATCGTACTTGTCTCGACTCTGTGTTATTAAATATTGAGTTAAAAATGTTACTTATTCAGACAGGAGAATATGGGGTACGATTATAATTACTTGTTTCTTTGTATTTTCAAATTTAATAGTCTAATACTGTATTATATAACGACACTGTAATGAATACTGTTATTCACTACACAAGTAGACATCCTCATTAAATCGTGCAAACTATTTCTCCGATATATTCATATTCCGATCATTCTTTAATATTATGGGCCAGACAAGGATAAAATGCGAGACTTCTTTCATTTGTAAGCATTATGATTATATAGACCTCTGCGGGTGAAATAGAAGGGCGAGGGAGGCAATTGTTTACATGTGATGAAGTTTGACCTTAAATTATACTCTTAAAATACTTACTATGGAATATAATGAGGTATCCATGGTATAATATACATATATTATGAAGGTTGTTATTATAATTAAAAAAACTAAATGAATCGATTGACAAAGTTTTCCCCTCACTGAAAACAGTTTCCTGTTAATAAAAACTAATCCAATAATACTTGGCAGTTAATTTGGCACTTTTCAAGTATCCTTTCCTTAGGCCTCTTAACAATGTATTACAAAGTGTGTTAAACACACACCCACACAAAAGTTTATAGAGTTTATATGACCATCCGGCTATAATCCACGAATGTGAGGGTGGTTTGGTGAGAGCAGTAAAAATCTTCAAGCATTTTATTACATCAAACACCCCTCATGTATCCACTTACCGACTGTGGGTGCACTATTTTACAAAATAACACCCTTCATGAATACTTGAACAGCTTTAAGTGCCCGAATTAGCTGTTCGACTGATGTGTTCACCTTTTTTTTTTAGTAAAAATTTCTGACCAACAACAGACGTCTTGACCTTAAAACTTGTACGAATCCCTAAAGGGCACTACGAGAATTATTCTCACTGTATACAATGTATGTGTGTGTGTGTGAAACAATGTAACAAATCTAGTTAGGTTTAATCTTACTAACTTAGTAGTTTTGTCTTCTTGTTCAAGTATCGTCGAAACTGTTTTCATATAGCAATTAGCCATTTTCCTTTGTTTCAGCTATTTAGTATTATAAAGAGCCATTTTGTGCATTCTGATAATAATTACAGCGAAATGCAACAATATAAAGACAAAAGTTGTTTGTCAACAATGTTTCGGATTTTATAGTCATTACAAACATTAAATAGTGCCCCCTTGCTGTATTTATGTGAACAATTATAATAGGAAGGAAAAAAGCGCCCATGGATTTAATGTTGGAAAAACTTTACAAATAAATCTCTATCAGTTTTTTAAGACTAAACACTCTAAAAAGCATTCCCTTGTTGAAAGTGTATTAATCGGTGATTTATTTTCACTAAAATTAAAACTGTTCACAAGTTTATGTTTTTTTTTTCCAGTTCGTCGACTGAACTTTTCATACGTTTAAGGAATTTCTTGGGAATTTATTTCTATTTACTCAATCGATACAGAATTCAAATATGGAAATTTTTGGTCTTTCAAATATTCGATCACATAAATTTCAATTAGAAAATTTTACATTATAAAATTCTAATTTTCTATTAAAATGAATCAAATTGAAAAATAATAATTTTAAATTTCCCGCATTTATTTTTATGTTGGCACGAGCGCTCTCTACCAAATTTTTGCATTACTAAGAGAAAGTGATGAATATTTATCACATAGTTGGGACTCTATATATTATATTCTCTGTGTATATATTTTGAATAATCACAACAAAAGCTCTTCAATCGATGTTATGAACATTGATAAATAACACTCTATTGTTTAAAAAAATAATCCATTACATAGTTTTGAGTAATTAATTGAATTCTATTAAAAAACTTTAAAAAGGCGATATACATATCAAAAAACATAAATTGTTTATATAATTTTTCTTTTGAATAGCATTATCAAACTTTCAAGTTTGAAAAAACTTGTTTAAACCATTCGTTCATTTGAACATTTTCGAGATTGCACACACACAAGTTTTTATCAAAAGTTGGCAAAAGATTTAGCTTTGGGTAAAAATCCTTCTAGTGGATAGAAGTAGTTGTTAGCGTGTAAAATGACTTTTGGAATGCGATTCGATGGACTGGTTAGTTAGTGAAGTAACTTTGGAATTAACAGCACTTCCCTCCCGTTTAAACTAAACCACAGCTTAATAAGTGATTTCCTTCGTTTACTCTCACGCCTCACCTACTTTTCCACACATTTTATCCATTTAAAAACCATCATGATGGTGCAGACACTTTCCTATAATAAAACCATTAAATTTATTACGAGAAATATAATTTTTTTGGTAAAAATACAAAATGCATTCAAGTTCTCTCTATACAAAAGGAAAACTCATTAAGCGAGAATCTTTATACATTTAACAATAGAAAGAAATGAAGCACCTAAGAATAGGTGCTTAATTTCATTTGTAGGGGCATCAAGTATGTCCACCCATTGCAAAACAAGAGAAAAACCAGCACAAAGAACAGTGATTTGGGAAATTGATGAGAACAGCTTCTTGTTACACTCGATTGAATGGAACAAAATTATTAAAACAACTCCACACCCCCAAAAAAAAAATGTTCGGAACAAAGAATTATCCACTTAAATACCTGTGTTTTACATTATTTAAACTTTTTTTTCGCAACGAGAATAATTATGCACGAAACCGTCTACCTTTGTTAAATTATTAACGAAAACGTTTGCAATTTTAATGTGTTTTCAGAAAAAAGTGCCAATCTTTTATCATAATAATTATTCAAAAAAAGGGAACGCTTTAATGCATCACACGAGCTTTTAGTTTTATTTGCTTTATTTTATTTTCTAAATAAAATTACGTAAGCAAAACAGGGCACATAAAATTGTGTAAAAAAAATGTGAAACATTTACAAAAATTTTGAATGTTTGTATATGTAAATGAAAATCTGTATGGAAATTTGCATAACAAAAAAAAGTATATGAATTACATAATTTTTTGTTCCTGCAGATTTCTTTTGTAAAATTTAATATAAAAATCATTCGTTTAGAAGGGAAAAATTTTCCGAAATGTTTTTTCACCAGTCCAACAAATGTTATAATAACTGTGACAGTATAAAAAGCATTTATAAAAGAATAAGAAAAATACGAGGCCGATTTAAGTTAATTTAAAAATTTTGCTGTGCTGTTTGGAAACTTTTCTGACATTTCTCGTGAAAGAAATATAAGTAAAAAGTTTTTTTTTTGGCCTGTTGGCACACAAAATATTGTCTCGATGTTGAGAGACATTTTCCTATTAAAAGTATTTTAAATTGACATAAGTACATTATTTGTTCTTCGAATAAACAATGCCATCACAATTGACGGATATTATAAACAGAAGGTATATAATAAAAATAAAAACGAAGATGAAGACTGGATGCGATCCAAGTAGTACACAACAAACATATTCTCCAACTATAATCTAATAATAATTTTATTATAAAAAGAAACTTTTCAATTCTTTGTACAAACGAATACAAAAATAAAACTTTTCAACGATAAAACAAAATTAGATCTTATATTTTATGAAAAATGGTATAATAATCTGTTTGGATGGATTTGTATTCAATTGAATATGAATGAGGAGACAAAAAATGCGATGGGGGAGAGGCGGGCGGGTCACGTAAAACGGAAAATGTAAGATAAATTTGCTAAATGTATAAAAATTCTAATGTCGGTCGTGGAAGGTGAGAGAAGGAAGTATTTCGTTCGAAATAGATATGACAGCAAACGAGATTTCATTCTGTTACAAACAAAAATTGTAACAAATGATAGATGGAAATATAATGAAAATACTTGAAAAAAAACTTTTGTTTTTTCTACATTTAAATATTCCATACTTTAACTGCATTACTGTGCTAGGGAATTTCGTTGTTGGTTTTCCACAAAAACGGTATAACACGCAAATATTTTCATTAAAAATTCAGCAAAAATTGTTCAACAAATGTTAATTGAATTTTACAAATTTTGATTTAGGTATGTAGTTTTTTTTATAGTCCAGTAAGTGTATATAAATTCTAGGCTAGCTATAGTAAAATTTATACGATTGCTATGAAACTATTATGATAGTAAACATAGAATAATGGCCCAAATGGCAAACAATCCCTTTTTCACTCAACTAATTCAATGAAAAACACATTTCTATCGCTCTAAAAAACCCCCGCCTTGTTCGCTATTTGATCGGACAGAGATTTTTACTGTTCTTTTTCACCCACACCTATACAACACACTGTATATATACATTTTATTGTTGTGAAAAATTTATTACATTCCCACAACCGGCGAGAGCGGCTAAAATTAATTGACTTTCTACAATGTTCTTCTCTCTACATACTCGTATATACGAGTATTACAAATAAAATATCTAATAAAATAACAACAAAAATCAACTATAATGTACACGACATGTACAAGAGTGTAAGTGAGAGATTATGTAATAATACTTTCATGTTTCGTGTTTGTTGTTGACGTATTAAATTTAAAAATGGATTTAGTAGAGGCTGCACTTACATGATATTCATTGCTGATTTGCATACACTTGTGTTTGTTAAGTGAACTTTTGACAACGTTAAGAGGATTTTCTCATACACCATTATAGATAATGCATAATTTTAATGTTGGAAATACTTTAATCGATATTTTAACAATTTTTCCAAATAAAACTTTAACAGGTCGGCTTTCATGTGATCGATTTGAGGAATTCTATTGGTCGATAACGAATTCCAGAGAATTTACAATAATTTACAAAACTAAAATATGTCAAAACTGCAAATTACAATTGACTTTATTTGATTTGTCAAATATAGAGAATCTTCTTCGAAAAAGACTGAGTTAGTTGACGATCCTCAATGGGTTTTCACAAGGATCTTTATTTACACAGCTAAAATATTACAAAATTGACAACTGACAATTGACATAAACAATCTGTTAAAGATTCTCAGAGAATTTTCTTTTACAAACCAATATAAACTTAAAATATGTCAAAGCTGACAACTGATTTGTCAACTATTCTCAAAGAGTTCTCATTTACAAAGCTAAAATATGTCAAAACCAATAAATTACAGTTGACATTAGTTAATTTGTCAAAAATTATCAGAAAATTCTTGTTATAAATTAACAATAATACCAAAAAAATGGCAATTGAAAATTGTCATTAGTTGATCTAGAAAAAATTTTTACTTCTAAAGCAAAAATTTATGATAATCCCCCTTTACAAAGCTAAAATATGTCAAAACTAAGAAATTATGTAGTTGACATTAGTTGATTTGCAAACGATTCTCAAAGAGACAATTGCCATTAATTGATAATAATATTTGTTAATTTGTAAACGATCCTCAATGTTTAACTTCAATAATTTCTTTAATTTTGTCAGTTCAAATTGAAATTATAATTGGTTTCGCTCTATTTCCTATTTGCGTTTTGTACTATTGTACAAAAGATACAAGAACTTCCTAGTTAAAATCAAAAATAACATCTTTCAAAGCATAAGTACATAAAAGAATATATTATTACTGTTATTATTGTAAATGTACTGAACTCCAAACTTTAACAGTTTTGAAAAGCATTTCTAGAAATCTATTTTAGGAGGTTATTTAACTGTAAATGTGACTTTTATTGAAATTGGATAAATGAATATCATATCGTTTAATTGGTTAATCGGATAGTATATTTAATTAACACAACTTCAATTTTACTGTTAATTTTTTTTACATTTGAGTTTTATCTTAAAAACATGTTACGTAACAGAAGTTAAAATCGATTTGTCAGCAAAAAATCCTTTTTTCTCCAATACCACATAAACTGTTAATAAGAGTTGTTCAAATATTTAATACAGTAGGTAATACTAGTAATTTTGTTCAAAATTAAACGAATTTTCGATTGCATAAGCTTTAAACACTCGAATTAGTCCAATTTCAACATATCGAACTTTTAAATCCGTTTTATATAACTTATATAGAAGCTTACAAGTTTTCGTGCAACTGTTAACAATTATCTTTATATACTTAAGTAAATTTATATAAATTAAACAATTTAGTTGAAATATATTTATATACTGACTTTTTGTACAAACGTGCAATAGAATGTTTGTCTAAAATTTAACTTTAAAACTTCCAACATTTGCATATTATGAATATATATTTAATATTAATAACGAAATTTATTATTAACTAATTCAAACTCATATTATCGTATAACACGTACAAGATAAACATTATATTAATCTGTTTCGTTAACAAAATTTTTGTTATGTAATTTGAAACTTACACAGTTATGAATGGAAAACAGTTGGAAAGTTTTTTTTACTTCTAATAAGAACATACATACATATGTATACTTGCTTTTATCCTCTAGTACAACAACATGAGACATGATAAACTTTAATTTGATTTTGAACCCACATTTCATACTGAATTTTATGAAATTTCTATTTTATATTTCATGGAAATGTACGTCAAGATCACGGATATTTAATTTATTCGGTCAGCGCGCTATGGCGTGGAAGGGATACACACAAAGAGTGATGACGTCACAGTTGCAAGTTTTCATTTTTTGATACTAATGATAGAATCTTTTTAGCATTATAATTTAATGACATTATAGAAATTTTTTTTTAACAGTACAGAAATTCAAAACTAACAATTTTTTGGCCATTGTGACGTCATAGCATAAAATCGTGGGGTAGAAAACGCTGACCGTGTTATTAAGCATCCGTGCGTTATAAACTTATAACGTGAATTTTTTTATAATTTAAAAACAAGTAGTTTAATTATTAATTACATTATTATTAAAACTATTTATATTTTCTCGCTGAAAAGTTGTTGCAACAATTTGCTAGTTTTCAGTTGTTTTCTTAACAAAACAACTTTCTCGAACAAAACTGTTATAACATTAGTTCAAATAAATCCATTAAACAGTTAATCAAAGTTTAACTGAAGTTTTACAGTTAAAAATTGTAAAAGTAGTGAATTTTTATAACAAAAATATATAATATATGTACGTACATATATAGATGTGACAAAGTTAAATTTGATTTTAAACCCATATTATATAATCTAATTCAAGTTTATAAAGTTGGTGTTTATGTAAATATATGTCAAGATGTTTAAATTATAACATCACTTTCAAATTTGTTACTTATTTTAACATAAACACAAATTAAACGAAAAAAAAAATCTTTAGAATAGTAACAGCAAAACTAGCTTGTTAATTATTTTATTTGCATTATTTTTAATGCATATTATGAAAAAAGCTTGTACAAGAATAAAATAAACTGTGTTAAAGTTCCTGCCAAAGAGGGCGCCACAAATGAGAAACGATGAGGAATTTAAAACGAATTTTCAATCGTAGAACACACTTTAATTTACAAAACACACTTTTTAATCATAAAGCAAACTTTCAATCACAAAGCCAACCAATTTTCAGTGACGTAACAAGTTGTATTTTGGTCCAACCGGCGCCTCATACTCAACACACCAGTGAAATATTGTTAACACTTTGGTCTTCGGAATCTGTTCAATGTGTATGCCATCATTTTACGTCTTTTCCAGATAACTAGGTGCGTTAAGTGATTTTTACAATAGAAAAATGTTTGTCAATTTGAATTATGTCACCGAAATCGGCAATAAATCTTTTCAACGACATACCAAAATTGTATTCACGTCCCTTCAAATAGGATGTTACCCGAAACGTAAAAGACAAATGCAACCGCATTTATACACCCGACACAAATCCGACGTCAATATTGTTATATATATGTTTGTGGTTGGATTTTCTAGGAGGAATAAAGGGGTTTAACCATATGTACAGGATTAATGGGCACACCATATTACACGCACACATATATATACGATATACACGTATATACAAGAAAATGGCACGGATTGTGTCACAAGTACGTGATCTTCGTATGTAATTGTGATTTGTTGTTTAATGACCAGATGTGTTCGCCAACATTGATGGGATGTTGAACGCTTCAAGATTTATAGCTAGATCGTTAGATCGTAAAAATGGGGAAAAAATCCGAAATGGAAAAACAGATTCCCAAACATATATATGTATACAATGTGCACGAGAAGTATATTATGCGAATATAATTTATACAAATTTTGCCAAACTAAATTCATTCAAGTGAAGTGAAAAATTCTTTACAAAGAGTTTAACTTGTTGCTTATATGTATAAAAAAAATTTGCAATCGCCCCTTTTTCGTTTATTAAATTAGAAAACTGTTTAACTGACTGGAAGAAACTGATTCATAAAATATTTTCATCTTTTATTGATTTTTTTTATTGAAAATATATAAGGACATCAATTTTTCACGAGATATATTTCAAATAAATCTTTTATTACGACTATATCAATTTTATATACTTATATTGATGTATATATATGTGTCATTAATTAGTTTTCGAAAAAAATTTTCTTCTTGCCATGTTATTGAATAATTTATTAATATTCAATCATTCCTGATGATAATTTTGACAAGTAAAATTGGGTAAAGAAATATAACGTTATTTTAGTTTGTTAAATTAAAAACATTTCTTGTTTAATTCATACAGCAAATAAAGTTTAATAAAAAATTTAATAACTATAATTGAATTTTCAACAAAGATAGTACGAATAAGAGTTGCTTCCATGAAATTTTAATTCAAAAGAAAGATATAGCCAATTACATTTAATGTAAATAACATTGTGTCATTGTTAAAAAATTTTACGACTTTTAATATAAAACTGCAAATTTTACTCATAATACAACAATTAAGGTTATACGGATTTTATAACTAGAATTCAACATAATAAAAAATTAAAAACACTATAACATTAAACATTCGAAAATTGTTTGAGTTTCCAACAAATTTCTATAATACACACACATAATTAATAATTATGTACCTAAAGTAAAATAGAAATTCCAAAAAGAAAACGTATCAAATGTCAATGAAAATTAAATTATAGTTTTCTTGTTCCTTAACGAAGCAATTAAGCATTTACGTCCCATCATATTTGTGCCCAATTTCTACAATGGGTATATCTAGACAATCAAATCGAGTAAGTAGAGAAGACAGTAGAGTTCTAATTGCTACCAACTTGTCGTAATTCAATTTTCATCATCAACTTTCAACAGACAATGCCCTTATTTTCCAACTATCACTATTTTCTACTTCTTATCTCTGTTGAATAAAAGGAAAATAAACAGCTGCTGTTACAAAAGTCAAAGCTGATTACATGAAAATTAATTAGAAAATGGCATATTAATTTATTTATTACGCTTGTATGATAATAAAACAATTCAAAGTTAATTAAGATCTATGTGTATATAGTGGCCCTAAAGAGACCTCCAAAACATACAAATTATAGTTGATAATAAATAAAACATCAATATTTTAACTGAATGTAATAAGGATTTGAAATTTTAATAAACTACTTTTCCGTATCCCTGAATTATCCCATTAATCTTTGCGCCAGTATATAAAAATTTAATGCATTCCCCATTTTCCTAATACGTGAAAAATTTTCCCTATCCAAATAAATGGAATACTTACCATTGATGGCCGATGTTGTGTAAATAACAATTAATAATAACCAACACAGCATTATGCCCAATTAAAAATCACTTTTATTATTAATTCAATTAAATGTTTTAATCGAAAAAACCGCTTTTCTATATGTTGTGCAAAAATAATTTCAAACACTCATCCTAAAGCAATTAGAATTTTATTTATTGTGCTATATAATGAAATTTTCTACAATTCATTAAATTTTATAAAAGCAATAACAGCCGAAAACACAGGAAAACAATTGGTCCATAGTATGGAAGCTGGAATGAGCACAGGAAATATAATAAAAGACAAAAAGTTTTAATGATGTATCTTAAAGGGAATTCTTTACGGGAGATGGAAATGTTTAAAACAATATAAAAGACCACAAAACAAAAATTTGTACTAATCTGTCCGTCTGACAGACCCGAGCAATTTCTGATACAGAATGAGAAAAGCGCAAACTTTAAAAACAGATGTTTTTTACGTTGTTTTTTTTCGAAAATAGACTCGCAGCAGTAATTAAGTTTTAAGTGTTGCTGTTAAGCCTTTGATCCATTAATAGTAACATTTAGGGTGAAAAATAGATCTCTACAATTATAATCCGACTATTAAACCGCAATACTAGGGCGGGAGAAACGAAACGGGGGTAAAAACTGTTTTAGCACTAAAACAGGAATGGTCGCCGAAAATTTAAAATGTCATATAAATATTCAGTCCCAATTTGTTTTCTAATTACTAAAACCGCTCGCTATTCTGTCTGCTGTTTATGCAACCAGACCCAAAATAGTATTAAATACGTGTGTATTATTGTTGGGGTTGGTAATAATTTTAACGGTTTTACAGTAATTATTAAAGCTTATATCCGAACAAGAATTTGTGCAAAAATTCCATTTATAGCACAATGTTCAACACTATTTAGAAATAGCGACGTGTTTAATACAGTTTTAATAAATTCATGTATTCTTAAAACTTTGTTTCTAAGTGTGTGTTTGTGTGTGTTTAAATTTGATGTCGCGAACGAATCAAACGAACCCTGACGCTGAACTGACCGCGTCGGGACGCGCGTTCCATTCCAAACACTCTCTTCTGGTTCGGCCCATGCGCCTCTTCGTACATGCATATGAAAGATATCTTTGTGTGTTGTTTGGAAATGTATATTATTATCGGTAACCAATCCACATACGTACATATTGGAAAATACTTTTTGCTCATCATATGAGAATTACGAAAAACTCGGTATCAAATGAACAAAAGCAATTTGATTTTTGCAATAACGATAATATCACTAACAGTTTGTTTGCATGTAATAGTTTTATGTACGTAATTACTTGATTTAATGCTAATTTTAGTTAAAGAATTAAAGAAACGGTAATTATTCGTGGAATACAATTTAGAGAAAAACAAACAATTATTTAATTAAAAAGTAAACTAATTAAATTACCAATTTTGGTGTATATTTTTTTTGTGTTAATGATTTAATACTCTTAACATCATTATTCTGGTACGGTAAAGCAGAAAGTCATAAAAAACTTAGCTCATTTATAAATAAAATTGATAATGAAACTTTTTGTCTTTTATATTTTTATCGTTAAAGTTAGCCATTTTTTTGGGAAAACTTTAAAAAGGGTAGTCAAGATCAAAAATTAATTCAATCTTACGTATACACGAATTTTAATCGAAAGAAATACCCACCTGTGCAATTTTATTATTCGAAATCAAAATAAATATTTAATTCAGTTTTTAATCAGCATGTTTAATAATAAAATAATTCGTGCGGATAAATTTGGCAAAATTGTATTTCAATTTGAACATAAAAATGTGAAACAAAATCAAAACATTGTTATAAATAAACAATTAACACCATTTAAATGATAATTGCAATATTAATTAAATTTCAGTTGTTAGTGTAAATAAACAAATTCTATAAACATTACATACACAAAACAAAGTAATTACAATGGTATAATTTGTGTAACACAGCATATAATAATAATATTGTGCAATTATTTGTGAATAATTCAGTACAACTCGTTTTTTTATACGAAATGGAACTGTTTAACTTGTCAAGATTCGTTTTTAATTATTATTCTCTTTATGAGTTGCTAAATTGCGGGGGTTGGACTGGTTGTTTTACAGTACGGGGACTTGTTAAAGAAATCACTGGTGAATCCTGAGGCGACATAAATTTTTAATAGCATTTCCTTTTACTAATTAGTTGAACTGTTTGAAATAAAAATAATGTAGATTCAAATTATTTACACAAAATCTAACAAATTCATGTTTATATTATATAATTCCGGACGTAGTTTAAATAAAATGTTAAATTAACAAGAAACATTATTTATACTTGATTTGCTTTCATACTCGAAGCTGCATTTAATTTCCATCATGAAAAGAAAATATACGAAAAGAAATAGTGAAAGAGACAAGAAACGTGAAAAATTCTTTCAACTGTAACACATGAATGGTGTCAATAAGTGTTTTTAGTGTCCATCCTCCCTATGGAACATTTTCACGCAATTGTCTTCCACCTTAAGTGTCTTTTTGCAATTTATGTGACCGGAAAACTGTATATATATGTGGTTGTGAAACCCCATCACATCCACACCAAAAGTCAGTTTGTGAATCTTTAAACAATGTGTCATATTTTTTCCGTTTTTTTTTCTCCTCGTGCAAGCAGTAAAATTGTCATCACCGAAAATATTATATAATCGAAAAGAGCGCGTATACATAAAAAATAAATCATGACAGGGACAGAAAAAAAGCACGGAAAGGGAACACGACCATAAAAGTTCCTTGACTGTCTTCGGGGCATTCAAGTTTTGCATACATGTCTTGGATTTATACTACCTTACAATGTCGATGAACATATATACATGGCGAGGGGTTGGTAGAGTTTTTTTCTCATCTCTTTACACCGAAAATACACAGAGGGTGGATGTTTTTAAAGTGCCTCCGGTTGTTGTAAGCGATCTCCCCAAGGTATATAACCGTAATAAGCCTTAAGATAATCACATTTGTTCAAAATATCAAGGTGCAATAAAATTATCATTAAGTCGCAAATTTACACACACCCCCGCACACACATACATGTGTATTATTCTTAGTATTAAATGGTTTTTGTTCGTGGTTTTACACAAAATGGTTTGCCACATACATAAATGAAAAGAAAACGTTTTAATGGTTTTCATGTCTTGATATATATGTACGTTTACTGGAAAAATGTTAGGTTGTGAACGAATAAGAGCATTTTTCCTCCTCCCCAACCTTTTATAAAATATTATAAAGAAATTTGTAATATCCAGGAAACATGCAACATTTTTTCTTAAAGGACATTGGACGCAAAGCGAAATTTTGTTAAACTAAGTTAGGCCATTTTTTTTAAGGTGGTTCGCCTACTACCTAACTAATCAATAGAATGTTTGAGCATTTTTTGTAAATATCACTTGAAATAATTTTATTTTAAGAACATTTCGTGAATTCTTTAATTTTGGATGTGGAAGGAATTTCGTGAATTTTTCTGGCTTTTGATTTTTTCTTTTCTTTTGGAAACTTAAGTGACTCTTTTTAGTTTTGTTCGATTTCCTATCTCTCAGTACCAAAAATAATCCTAATTAAAACTGAACAAGTGAATTTCTTCGCAACTCGTTAATATTCAACATAGTCAAATATCATATTTTTACCTTATAATCATCACACATCATCAACCCAGAAACTGCATGAATTTCGTGTGCTGATAAATCGGGAACGGGAGTAAATAGTGCAGAAGAGTAAAACTATCTAGTTAGGATAGTAAATTATGCATATGTCCATGCATACCAAGTTGTCATCAATAGTGGCACAAATGAAAAATCACCAGTACAACTTGGTGAATGTGAAATAGCTGACGGGCTAAACTTGAATATTGACATCACGTAGGCAATAAAGCGTGTCAAGGATCAAGCACAAATATTACTTTTACGGATATCGTTTCATAGCTTAAGGACATGACAATCCTGAGGAGGGTTCTTCTCCACACAGTATTTAACATAAACAGAAAAATAAAACTACTACCTACACTATATTCATGGCATCAAGAAATCATTGTGATCGGTCTTGTCCGTCTGGTAAAATGAAAACAATCGGCCATAAAGTGTACAAGGCGGAGGCGGCGGCCGCAGCTGCTTCTTATGGACACGATGTGCCATCCCAAAATGCATTAAACAGGCATATACCATTTACGATGAAACTTCTCATCATAATTTTACAGTGGGGCTTTTTGGTGCACAGCACAATATATTATATGAGCGGTTCGTGTCCGCATGTGTTCACTGTATACCGCCCCCACATTAATTGTTATAAAGGTCGACAATTCATTAATATAACACCATGGAATATACATATTTTATCGTTGCTGGGTGGAAAAAATTCATTGAGTAAGGATAACATCCTGGTTAAATGAACTTGATAAAATATTAGATAAGGGTTGACTTATAATACTTTCCCAATTTTCATTAGCAAATAAAAATCATTATAAAATCTTCCCGGACTCGTTCCTATTGAAAAGTTGCGTCGGAGGAAAACAAGCGAAGAAGAATAAAGAAAGAAAAAATTGCACCAGAGAGAGGAAAATTAACTGCCGCCATCTGCTGAATGGATTAATTTAAAATAATCTATGCCCTACGAAAACGTGTTTTAGTGGTGGATACTCACACTAATATAATGTTGAGATTTCCGCCTACATGTCTGCCTCATCCATGCAAAACACTCGCCGTTCAATGGTGCCAACTGTGTGAAAAAGGAAACAACATACAAGAACGTAACGAGCGCATATTATGCCAAAAGACTTGTTCGCTAATTTCCTTCGACTCGTATACGGAATTTATCACAGACATACCTTCCAATCACCCCCAAACATTCCGTACTATATTAAATGGATGCAATGGCAATATTATGATAATTGTTGTAGCTTTCCTCTAGGCAATCTAAAAGGGAGTACTTGCTGAATGTGTCATAATATTTGCATATACTGTGATGATGTTCCATGCTGTGCTACTTTGCTTTCCATGTCTTTTACTGGCTGTTAAAGCTTCAAATTGGTTTTCGTCTGCTACTGACGCTTGAACTACATTTTTTTCTATTGTACCTAATTGGATACGTTAATATATTCCACTACATTATCTGTTGATTATAATTTTTTCCCAATGGAAAAAAAATGACGAGTCAATATTAATTAATGTTACATTGTTGACCTTTTCTCATAAATTTGCAAATTAACATTTATTAATTATTAATAGACTTGAGAATTTCAACTTTATTCATCTGCTTTTAGAAAATAGCACAAGGGAAATGGTTAACCCGTTATTAATTTATACCTATAAGCAGTAAATTATAAAAAAGAAATAATTTCGTTCTTCTATTAAGTTTGAAATTAATTTCGAAAAAGTTTTTGTTGAAAAGATTCACTGCGTTTTATATATAGGTATATACAAGAAAGGAAAACATGGTCAAAGGCTATATATTTTTCAAATACATGATGTGATTTCTTTTATGTTTCACAAAGAGATCAAACAAATCAATACATGATAATTAATTAAAAATGTTTAAAGCAGCAACTGAAGAATACAGCACCGAGAGTTGTGAAAGAAAAATGAAAGAAAAAGAGTACGTATAGATTGAAGTTTCCGTGAAATGTTCCATCCAGATTTATCATAAAAATTTTATAATGGACCTGTCGAACTAGATCGATTCCAACACCAACCAACACATACACAATTCTTCAACATTCCATATTATATTCGCAAAGTCATCATCCTCTTTGCACATGGACGAAACTTCTCCAATTCGCACCCCCTTGTACAATTCTATTCGTTTCTTGACATTCATGTTATAACAAATCCCGATAAGTATTTTGCTCGTATATTAGCATGTCGTCGTCCCAGTTTCGGTTTGTTTGCGGTATTTTCTTCTTTCCTCTACAATAGAACCAAAAGAAAAAAGATTGGAACCAGATCGAAGGCACGTATTTAATGAACAACTGACACAAAATTGAATATTAAGTAAATAATCCGTTGGATATATGAAAGATGAAAGTGACCAGACTGTCAACCATCCGGTGTTTTAATTGTTTGCTTTGCTCGTTCGAAAATACAAAACGAGACAATACAGTTTATCTTGCCCGTGGCAAGAATAAGACGAACGTATAAATAAAGCCAAAGGGTTGGTTAGTGTTGTCTCTTTTGTACGGTTATATGGAAGTGGTGATGGTATGTTTGAAGTTTGGTCGATAAGCAACCTAAGTGGAGGGCATATACAGAAACCTAGACAGAGACAGAGATGGGAATGCTTTTCAAAATCGTCGTCCTATTCCCGAAAAACATTTTGTTGTATTCGTAACACGTATCACTGGAAAGCACTAGATAATTCTAGAATCCCTGACGCGTAAAATATTTAGTTTTGTTCACAAAATACAAGCGCAAAACTTGACTTCATTACAAGATAAAATAAATATATATATCGCATTGCGGGTGGGTGACATTCGCTTCCCCCAACCCCGTTTTACAGTACGGTTTTGGTCCAATTTTAACATATGTAATACGGGGTTGAGAACTTTCCGTTGTATTCAATTTCCAATTTCACTTTGTGTGGTGGCCGTCGGTGGTGGCGTCACAGTTTAAAAAATACATTTTCCTTTACACAAATTGTACCAACTTTCTCTTACAAATTCAATTTATAACACTTTGTGAATGTTTGCTTTTGTTTAACCAATTAATTCATATTTCTATTTTGTCAGTTGCTTTTATTCTTCAATATATTTAGTTTAACTAAAAATATACGTTTGTTATCTTAACGTCAGTGCCACCCTCTTTGGTAAATAAGAATAAATGAGCGATAAGTAGATTAGGGAAAAATTTTTTTATTCGTTGGCACGTGCTTTACAAACTTGTTCCCATAATTTTAACTACATATATAAACAACATCTGTGCGATGATATTTAAAATTAATAAAAAAACAACTATTTTTATACTAATGATATAAATTTGGTTATAAACTAGCTGAACAACAGTTTTATTAATGCTTTTTTATTCCAGAAATTTTTCTCGTTATCCAACATCATTTCCACCCTTGTAAACATATTTCCAATAATAATAAATGGGCGATAAGAAGATTACCCTATAATGATTTTTGTTTCATTAAGTTCACAAACCGATTTTTTTCTCTAATAGTAATTTCGTCACCAGAGAATCAACTGTTCCGTTTCATTTGCATATATTTTGTGCAAAATTGTATGCGGCAATTTTAAAATGCTTCAGGGATGATTACAATTAGCACTAATAGCTTTCCGTATGTCTGGCCAGAGGGTGTGCAAAAGGAAATGGGCTCAACATCTCTGCACACATACAACATATATATGTAGTGGTAAATGAAAAAATTTCAGCCATTTTCGTACGTATATATTTTTTAAAAGATTGTAAATAATTAAATATTTCTTTCGTAATTGTGTTTAAATTTAACTGTGCTTTCATATAATATGTATGTGTGTATATTTTATAGGGATGTATAATTAGTAAAACGATATAGACCCGTTGGTCAATCATTAATCAGGTAACTAAATATGGACGACATTTGTTATTAAACATGTCAACATATGCGTTCGCGAGTTATTATACTAAATAATAATTGTAAAGGGAGTCAGGTGTGCCAAATCCACTAATTATTATAAAATATTATATACAATTTCGCACTGAAGGGTTGTTAAATATTATTGTGATAGCATTTACTATATTTCCAATATGTTTTTTAATACTGCATTTAAATTATTTAGATTATTTGACAATGAAAATGTCTTCAAGTAAATTTAAAATGATTAAATATTTTAAACTCTTTGAAGACGTTTTCAACAGAAATTATTAATATTAAAGACAAGCTGATATCTATATAATTTACATTCAAATGAAATATACAAGTTTACTATTATGAAAATTTCAAAACATTTATATTTATTGCGTATTTAATTTAATTAGTAAAATTTCTGAGCATCATGTAATTCAATTATAAGCCCATTACCCTTATCATAAACGTTTTGAGCAATTGTTAATTGAATTATCAACAGTAAGTGGACTAAAATTATATGTACAGGGTGTGTAGGATATTAAGTATTGAATTTCCAATAGAACAATTAATTGCTGTTGCCAATTGTATGTACATGTTTATTAATTTCCGATCTATTAATAAACATGTCACACCAATTTTCTAATGTACACTTTATTTCTCTGTACATAATACAATTTTGGTCATTATTGTTGTACATGTTGAATGTTTATTCTCAAATATAGTTATTTAGTATATACTTTTAAAAACATATATGTTTTACGTGAAAATTTATTTTCAAATATTGTCTATTACAAAATTCGACGTAATATAAAATCAATGTAACGTCCATTTCTCATCTGTCGTTGAATTAAAATACGTTATTCCGGTATCATTTTAATTGCAACCGTATTATTATTACACACAAATTTTGTATTGCTATTTCCGCATTTTACAGCACACAATATATTTCATACTGAAATTTAAATGTTTATTTTAGTTACCGTTTTAACAGACCTGATAATTTACTATTTACATACGAGAACGAATCATTTCTCACTGCAGGATATATTCCTGGAAAAAAGTTCATTTCATTTAGCTATACTTTCAATATTTGTTAATTTCAGGCGTTTTGTTAGACTGTACATCATGAAGTTGAGAATCAAGACAATTTAATGCGTAATGTGTGATTCTAGTTAATTTTTTGTGCTTTAGTTTCATAATGATCCCATTATGAAACGCTAAGAAAGTTACATAATAAATCCACATACTTAGAGAGATATACTGCTCATGTATATGCGCAGACTACAGAAAAGAGATAAAATACGTGGCCATTTTGAACTACACAGGGATTTTTCATTAATACTATGTCGTTATTAATCGTTGATCTAAGATGCTATAAACGTACAGTTTTGCAATTGATTTTAAAATAAGAGTTAATTTGATTGACAAAAATCAATTGTGTAGTTGAAAATAAGAATATATTCGATTCACTGTTACTTTAATCAACTTTATTTCGTTTGAATGCACATTGGAAAATACAGAAGGAGAAATATATACATATACATAGTGAATACACTAACACTGACAAGCTTGTACTGTGTGTACTCGCATATATCCCCAGACAAAATGCCATTTATGTACTCTTTTCCCTAGACTAGAAGTGAAGAGACAGTAGTAGAATAAGGGAACATAAAAAAGACACAAGAAAGCGGTAAAAGTGGAATGAAATGTGTAGAGTTTCTCATATACATATATGTGAAAGCACACAAGCAACCATCCATTCAAAAAATAGACTAATGTAACTGGGTTTTCTTCTTCTATATGTGTATACATGTTTTCTTCTTTGTCATATGTGTATTATATATATCTATATGTATATGCAAGGTAAGTGATATACTAAGCATTGATAAAAAACTGCCGCAATAAATTTTTCCTTCCCACCATGTATGTTTAAAACATTTTGTGTTAAGGAGTGTGTATTGAATGACATGCTAAAAATAGTAAAGGAGGAAAATATATACACACTCACATACCAAGAAAAAAGCTCTCTCTTTTAGCAGAAGCTTGTGCTTTTTTATGTTCAAATTCCAGTCCAGTCCGAACAATGGACACAAAAGAAGTTCATCTTGTTACGTGATAGTAAACAATACCACCTGGACCAACGAAATGAGCTTTTCTTAACTCTCTGTATATCACACCACAATTGAATGAATTGCTTTTTCTTATTTAAACGTTACGATAATCATAGATGGAGTCAAAGATTTTATTTGAATTTCTGAAAAAAATGTACAATTAGATCAGCGTATCTTAAATTTTACAATTTGTTGAAAAAGATGTGTATTATTTGCATTATTACTTCAGTATTAAACAAAGATGAAACTATTTTGCAGGAACTTTCACATAAATTTAATTGGCGCAGTCAGTGTAACAAATTATAACAAATTGACGAATATATCCATGTTGTATAATATTGTTTTCCATGTATAATATTGTCATTAGATTAATAATATTATAGTAAACCTTGATGGAAAATGTTGCTAATTACATACATAACTGTATACTTATTTAACTGGCGCAGTCGTTTATATATCACGTTCAAACACAAAGCGAGAAATTTATGGACAATTTACAGTTTCTATTTTCTATTTAGACTCATAATTATTATATTAGTTCGTATAATTGCAATTTGTGATATGATGCTCAAGATATAGCGAGAAAACTGCATGGCGCAGTCAGTGTAACATACCATTACAAATTAAATATTATCATTCGATTATTAATATTATATTAAACATTGATGGAAAAATGTTGTTTATTCCATAGCTGCACTTATTTAACTGGCGCAGTCGTTTATCATATAGTAAATCATGTCCAAAAACAAACTGAGAAATTTATGGACAATTTACAGTTTCTATTTTCTATTTAGACTCATAATTATTATATTAGTTCGTATAATTGCAATTTGTGATATGATGCTCAAGATATAGCGAGAAAACTGCATGGCGCAGTCAGTATAACAAACTATTACAAATTATTATCATTCGATTATTAATATTATATTAAACATTAATGGAAAATGTTGCTTTTTACATAGCTGCACTTATTTAACTGGCGCAGTCGTTTATCATATAGTAAATCATGTCCAAAAACAAACTGAGAAATTTATGGACAATTTACAGTTTCTATTTTCTATTTCGACCCATAATTATGCGATTAATAGTTCGTATAATTGTAATTTGTCATATGACGTTAAAGATATAGCGGTAAAACTGTATAAATGGTGTTTTATTGATTAATAAAAAGAGATTTCCTCTCCAATGAGTAGTGCATTAAATCATATTTACAAACATTTAACAAATTGTTTGTACATACATGTATGTACATATGAAAACAGCGTATTATAAAAAAATATTGTACGAGTCCATCATTAAACAGAGTAATAACATTTTTTTATTACGCTTAAATAGATTAATGCGTGATCATTAATATAAGCACAAAATAAACATTGTTTTTAATGATATATGAAATATTTACTGTGATGTTGTGTGGTGTGAAAATACTCCACGGATATAACATTAGGTGATTTTATTGTGCAGTAGGGAATTTTCATATTTACGCTTTTATACCAAACTAATTCCAACTGTATATAAATAATTCTTATTTTGTATATGTAGTTGGCGACTAAACTTTTATAACTTATGAAAAATTTTCTATTTGAAAGTTTAAATGAAATTTTTTATATCACTTACAAGCAATAAATATTAAAATCAACTTTATTAATTAAAATGTACTTTACTTATGGTTTGTTGTATATAATATCGACAGAATTTAATTTCCTGTATAATGCTTAATGACTCTTTATCTCTTGTGCATAATATGGATGTGTTTGTATATATATATATTCTTGTTTATTATATAGAGAGAAGGTTGTATGGCTGGTATTTTGTGAGGCACTTAATTTCTACCTCGCCATTAAAATTTCATTAGTAGTCCCTGTGAAGTGGGTACGAGAGGAGTAAAAATTTATACCCTTAACCGGTCCATCAACTTCCGCCCCACATTATTTTCCCTATAAGAAATTTTTTCTCTTAACAGATTTACGATATATATATACTTATAAAGACAGAGTGTAATCTTGTCAAAGGTTATTTTGTGTCATCGCATTTTAAAATTTTCTTTCCACTTAAATATAACACAAACATCAACTTTTGAATATTAATTTTGTCATAAACTGTCTTTCATTTAATACATTATATAGGAAAAATATTTTCCAACAGTAAATAAAATACATATAGATTTTTAGTGAAAATTCTTCGTGTCATTTATGTGGCATCAGAGGCTGTTATATTCTAGTGATTTTTAAAAGGTTAGAAGTTAGAACAGCATTCATATATGAGAAAATAAAATCAAGTTGATGTTTACATTTTCCCAGATTTTCTTTCTTGGCTCATGTATTCTTTAAATAAGTTTTAGTTATTTTATTTGACAGCAATTCTACTGGACTCTCGCATACATACCTATATATATAGTATCAACAAACACTTACTTCTGCCTTTCTTAACAAAAATCTCCGCATCACTATACATGCAAGGAAAGTTTTCTTGGACGAAAAATTCTTGAAAATCATTCGATGAAAAATAGGTCAACATTAAATTGAACAGAAAGCTATTTGAAACCATTGAAACTGTTAGAAAAGAATTTCGAATCCTGCTCCCTAAAGTACTTTCTTTAACTTACATATTATTGTCCGTGTCCTTTTCGTTATTCTTGTTTTCTTTAACAAAAAACAAAAATTAATAACTGCACACTAAGGAGATATATCGGAGGTCGCAAATGGGCCCATATAAATACTCGAACATATATAAATTTATTTGCAAACACAGACCAACGAAATGTTTATGTATGGGCATGTGTGCGTGTGATGATGGAGTGGTAAGCTTAGGGGTTATTTCCCAAAGGTGACGTCACACTTGCTCTTTTTCCGGCTCGTTTTATTTGCAAAAGCACCACTCCAGTCCTGCCGTACCGTTCCTCTGACAGACGGGAAAAAAATGATGTGACGTCAAGCGTTCATCTACTTGCTTCAAACATACACACTTTTCAGACCATATAACACAGCCGTAATCTTTGTTACTTTATGAAAAACGATCAATTTTTCTAAAAATTCGGACTTGCCAACACCACAACGATATTTACTATCGAATATGATATGGTTGTTTAAAAAGGACTTTAATTAGCTAATATATAGGCATATAACGGTTTTGAAGTATCTTTTTTCCAACTTGTTAAAATACTTTTTTAAATACACAGAAAAAACTTCTGCTTTCTGAAATTAATATATTTAAGAAAGCCTTTAATGTTGATTAAAATTACATTTAAATCTGATTTTGTGTTTGCTTTAATTATTAAACGCTGTTAATGAAGTCTCACCTTTTATACTACTAGTGCTTTTGATGCTTGTTTTTTTTTTCATCTTATATATTAAACTTAATGAATCCGGACGAAAAAATATATGTATGAAAAGCGAATAAGTTATTAAGTATATTTATGTGCATAATTGTTGTTCTGTGTTATGCAGATATTCCCTTAATATCAATAAGTTCAATAACACAAAAGCATATTTTCTGCATATAATTTAAGTTTGAATTAAAACTAAAAGTTAAAAACGGTTTTATTATGAGTTTGTTATTAAAAGCATACGTATATCAAAGTTTAAACAATTTTGATCAGTTAAACAAATCTGCCTTTTCTACATTTAGAATCACAAACATAATTTACTATACGACTTAGTTAAAATTAAAACGAAATCAAAAAAGAAATTATCTATATTTGTAATTAAAACTAGATATCTCAAAATTTAAGTATTTCTAGTAATATCAAAAGCAACGTTCCTTTTCGTGTTTGTAAATAAAATGTAGTCAATTCTTATTCAAAGCTTTTTCATACTTATAATTACTGACGTTGAGTTAAAACTAATTCAAAAAACAAATTTATTTTGAGCTGTTAATTAGAACTATCTCAGAATTTAACGTATTTCAAATTATTTTGAAGAAATATGACCTTTTTGAATTTTAGGTCAAAAATGGATGTTCAGTCAAATTTTGACAAACTAAAAACAGAGTTAAGTAATATATTATTACATAATTAAAACTAAATCAAAAAAGGATATATTTTGGGTTTGTAATTAAATAACTATCTCAAAATTTAAGTTATTTGTAAAAAAACCTCCTTTTTCGTATTTGCGATTAAAACTGTCTATTTAGCTAATTTTGTAGAGTTTTTTAACACTACATACTATTGAATTAAAAAAACAAAATTTACTTTAGCCTTGTAATTAGAACTATCTCAAAATTTAAGTTACTTCTGTTTATTTTTGAAGAAACATGCTTTGTATCAAACTGAACGTTTAATCAATTTTTATTAATCAAGTTAAAACTAAGTCAAAAAAGGCTCTATTTTATATTAGTAATTAGAACTATCTCAAAATTTAAAATACATATTTCAATTTATCTGTTAAGTAATCTGCCTTTTTGCATTTGTAATCAAAAATGAACATTCTGCTAAGTTATAGAACTAAGTCAAAAGACGATTGATTTTAGGTTTGTGTTAATTAGAACTATCTCCAAATTATATTTCCATTTATTTTCAAAGAAAGTTGTCTTTTTTTGTATGTCTAATCGAAAATTGAAATTCAGTCAATATTTATAAAACGAAAATAGATTTTTCACACCTGTAAATCCTGCAATTCAATCCCAAATTGAAATTTTTTTCACTCTCATACACTGACATGTCTTTAAATTATCGTGTTTTAAATACAGCTCAGTATACTTCAACTTTTCTGAAAACATTTTTCAACATACAGTCTTCCGAACGGATAGTTTGACCGATAGAGAAGATTGAAAATCGGTTTTGAAAACTGGAAAAAAAACCGAAAAATCTTGTTGCCTGTAAAAATATTTATTTTGAATGGAAAGCTGACACATTCACCTAATAGCCAATTCTGGCCAATGGAAATGTCAATCGAGATTTCATTCTTTGCCATAACAGTAATCGGTTACGGTGGTGGTTACGGTATATATACGAAAAGTGTAAGAAAAAGATGTGGGTTATCGACAATCTGAATCTTCGCTATATATATATAGTATAGCGACGAATCGTTGCTGTCTTTCAACTGAATTCAAAGCGGAACATTTTGCAACCCCCATCGACCAATTCTCAATATCTCATTACAATCCAGAAAGCTAAAATGTGACATGGGACTATATGGTTGAATGTTTAACTGTACACACACGTTCCGACGACGAACAAAGTCGTCGACCAGTGCAAATATTCAATATAAATGCCGTGTCAGTGAATCCTTTAACCAGTTCGCATTTTATTGTTATTTAAATTGAATTTTGTCTATCGTAGTTTACCCTTTTTTCTTCAACAAACTGTATTACCGCCCACACTAATAAATAGACATACATATAATATAAATAGTTTTACAAGTTTAGAAAGAAACTTTTCCACTAATTTATTTTATTTTAACGTTTGAATGCATCCCGAAAATAATAGACTTGCCAGTTCATCTTCCTCTTCTATACTCGTTTTTTTTTTATTCCAACGTCAACCACATGAATTAATGACTATAAAGCTTAGATTAGTAGCAAAAGTTAAATGCCTAATGTACGAAAAACAAACCAAAATGGAAATTAGTTCAACGAGATGATTTTCTATTTTTTTTTTATTAACAAAAAGTTGTTACGAATATTTTTTATAATTATACGGATGATTTAAAATTCTGTCACCGTATTATATTATTTTCAATTTACAAATCATCATGCAGTAGATAGATATCAATTATAAAATAAAAAAAAATTATTGCATAGAAATATGAGTGCACGTACAAATTTAATTCTCCAATACGTCACGTTCCATTCAATAATTCTTTTTTTGTCATTTTCGTCCTCTCTCTGTGTGCAATGCGAAATTTTACATTTGAATGAATATTTATTTCTTCATAATGTTTCCTTCTATATATATTAAAGCTGATAATTCCGTGAATGGTAGTAATAAGAGCGTGAAAAGAGATGGACCGCAACAGCATCTCAGAGCTATATATATGTAGATAGTGGGAGCATCAGAAGCGCTACTCAAAACTCATTTTCAACACATAAAAAGTTTTAAAATTCCAAAGTTCAATATTCACTTTATATATTGAGACAACTGGTGTAATTAAAATCGTTGTACATAGAGTTGTCATGACAACTGCACATCAGATAACAAGGAATTTGCGAGCCAGAAGAAGGGCTGTAGGTATTTTCATCTTTTTGGACAAAAAAACATATTCTGTCTCGGTTTTTGAATACTGTATCATTTCTCATGCAATATTCGTATTAATATACAAGCTCTATGTATACAGGGTGTTTCATAAGCAACAATGAACAATCTTCGATTCGTGTGCAAAATCGGTTGTCGACTGCAAAAATTCACCTCCCAAACTCTACTGTAAATAACTATTTGATCTTAATATTTTTTTCATGTTGTTTTTCATAAAATGCAATTTTTCTCGAGAATGGTTCACTTTTGAGTTACTGACCAAGAAACCTTTTTTGTAGAGAAAATGTTGGCCATTTAAACAGTGCTTCTAAGATACCAATTTTCTCAGTGGCGTAGAAATTAAAGGGGGATAGAAAGTAGCTAGTTATTAACGATAATATGTTTGCCAAATTTAATTTATCTATCTGAAATAGTTTTTGAAATATTGTCAAAAATAATGTTAATACAAACGTTTTTCTTAGAATTAACTATAAAATCACCCAATTCACTCTTTCCCACATATTATGAAACACCCGATATATTATAAAACAGATTTTCTAGACTAAGACATTTAATTTCCACTTAAGTTGTTAAGAAATTGTCGTTAGTAATTAGACTATATACTATTTCTTCGGCAAGACAATTTATCATACTTTATTATATGTATAAACTCGTAAAAACTTAATAAAATGTTTATATGTATATTTCTAAACGAACGTAAATGTAAATTGAATGTAAATATTTACATTCTGTTTATATATAAGAGGTTGTTTGCTAAATTTTGATGAATTACATTAAAAATTTAATTTCATTATTATTAAAAATTTATATGTGTATACATATAGTTCAACAGCAATATTCAATCCAACAAAAATTTAAATATTGATTGACAGTCTGAAGGTATAATAATAAAAAAACGTTTTTCTTTCATCCCCCATTTCATTGAATTTATTATTTACTGTTATGATTTTAAACAGCTTTCAACATAATACAGCTGACTTTAACTACTCTATTATTGTGGTATAAAAAACGTTGATTTTCCGTTTAAAATATAAATCCACTGAACTGTTTTGTTTTAATTTCATCATCCATTTAGTTTCTGGCTTCACTAATTATCCTTCACGATGTTCTGTATTATATGGCTTCCAAAATCTTAATTGGCAATTTGAGAGTATATTATATGAAAAAAACTATACAAGCATTGATTGACTTTCTTGCCAGTGATTAAATTTCTGTTGTTGTTTAACTATTCTTGAGGGTGTGGTAAAAAGGATTCACGTACAAACTTGTATTAATCACATTGAAACTAATAATACCCAGTTTAGATTGACATGTAATTTAACAGTGCCACATTTACTGTATATATAACACGAGAACAAAATTGGATTCATTTTCCAAGACCGATAATATACATATATATGTATATAATGTATCTGGAAGCTTTACTGTATGTAATAAGCTTTAAGCTCCGTACCTTGTGCTTATTGTGACCGTAAAATAACTACTTTTCTCTCTGTGTTCAACCCCACACAAAGAATATATCAACCTTTTGTAATTTAAAGTCTTCTTTTACATTCCGGAAAATTAACTTTTCGGTTTCAGGATTTTTGTTAATGACGAATTGATCGGACCGATTTTAATTTAAATTTTGCTATCGATTACAAACACGCGCGAACAAGGTTTAATATTATTCTTTTTTGGAAATTATATCTCATAGAGTTCATATTTCGAGTAAGTAATTTTAGCTGTTCTTGATTTTTGAACGTTTTTATTTAAGTGTTTAATTATGATTTTTTTGATACAATTTAAAATTTGTTATTCTCTAACTGACAGAAAACTGGAAAACATCCAAAATTGAATTTCAGGTTTTATGAAAATTACATCTTGAAGTAAATTGGAAACTATACGTTTGTAAATTTCGAAAATTTACATATTACATTATCTTGGCTTAAAAAGTGCTATTTCTTAAAGCTTAATTCCTAACACTCCTAACTTCTTATTAAAAGAATTGATATAGAGTGATAATTGGGGAAAATAATAGAAAATCATTATCATTTATTGATTAATAAAACAGTTATGAAATTTTAAGAGGTTTGCTTAAAAGATTTTCAAATTCAAAAATTCTTTAAATGCCAATTTTCAAAAACTTAATACTAGACGAAATTAAATTCTATAAACAGATTCGGATTCGGTGGATTTTGGTTTAAAACGAATTACCATTTTTTAAATACACTTAGAGAATTCTTGTAAAAAGCAGTTCATACAGGAGTGATTAATAAAAAAAGCTACGAATTAAAAGATTAATTAAAAGTTTATTTAAGAGATTTTTCAAAATGAAAATTTACCAAAAAAATATTTTCAAATTTAATTCTATAAACTGATTTGGATTCAGTCTTTCGTTCATCACAGTAAAAATACATATTCAAAAACTTTTCTACATTTATTCACGTAGTATATTGGCTAAGAAAGTGCCTTTTTATTTAGTACAGCTAAAGAGTTGAAAAAATTGCAGTTGATAAATAAATTACAAGACAATTTAGATTTTTGAAACAAAAATACACCAAGTGCTGATTTTATAAAATTACAAGTCCAAATTAAATTGTATAAACAGGCTTTTTTGTTCACTAGAATACAATATTTGTTTAGTAAAATACAGAAATTTTCATTTTTCATAAAAGCAATATTCTGAAATTTGCATACA
>SSSI01010067.1:0-28827 GCA_004796505.1 Oryzaephilus surinamensis
TTATGTACAAGGTGTTTCAGAATAACTTCAGTATATTTTATATGCCTGGTTATTATTGAATTAATTTTAAGAAGGCAGTTTATATAAACTCTTTTGAAAGAATGGGCTAGTTCACATTTGTTTTTATTTATTCTTTTAATTTAAAACGTGTTCATGACTCAGAAAATGGACTTAATTTTTTTCAACGTTCAAAAGTTTTTTTAAAAAAAAGTAAAAACGCAATTTTGACATTTTAATTATGTATTTTATTATTACATTGTGACGTCAATAAGTAAGAAACTTCCGGCGGACCGGAAATTACAGTTTTTGTTTATAACATAACCTCAATTGTAGTTTTCAACTTTGGTACAATTAAAAAATAAGTTTTTATTTAAACTGTTACCTACAAAAATAGTGATAAAACGATGTTTTGTTCCATTGTATAACAACAAATTGTGGTTTCATCTGAAAAAATTGTAAGGAAATCTTGTTTCATTGCCAATGTTTACGCCAGTCAGTTAAATCTTGACAGCGGTGTCATTTTCTAGTATTTGGCGCGATTATCACTGATTGGCTGTTGTAGTCGATGTTGATGGCGGTGAAAAATAGTACGTTTGAAATGAATATGGTTTTTTAACTTTTAATAACAAATTAAGGAAAAAAGATAAAAATGTGAAAAAAATATTTTAAGGGTTTTTTAACACGGTCTATCGATTGCTGAAGAGTCAAATCTTAAATCCCCCGTTCATGCAACTACCCCATTTTTTCAAACAGAAAACAAAAACAAAACGAATAATCTTCAACATTTCTGTACGCATTTTGAATAAATAAATATTTAAATCAATACTATTTTTGTAATTTTTAGATACAAAAAGTACAAAATCGTAAACTATGGGAACGGTACACGCATCGGCGTCAAGAAGTGGCCGAAGAGAATGGCAATCAAAGCAACGAACGTATGTTATTCCATGGATCACCATTTATAAATGCAATTGTACAGAAAGGTTTCGATGAACGTCATGCTTATATTGGCGGTATGTTTGGTGCTGGCATTTATTTTGCTGAACATTCATCGAAAAGTAATCAATACGTTTATGGTATTGGAGGCGGTACTGGATGTCCAACACATAAAGATCGTTCCTGTTACATTTGTCATCGGTAATAATAATATTTCCGTATTTTCAAATGGAAAATAACGTTCGTGTTTTTTTTTTTTGTAGGCATTTATTGTTGTGTCGTGTAACGTTAGGTAAATCATTTTTACAATTTAGTGCAATGAAAATGGCACATGCACCGCCTGGCCATCATTCAGTGGCTGGTAGGCCATCAGCTGGTGGTTTAAATTTCCCTGAATATGTTGTATATAGAGGTGAACAAGCGTATCCCGAATATTTTATTACTTATCAAATTGTAAAACCCAACGAATTGGACAATAATAATGGTACAGATACGGAAGTTAGGTGATTTGAAGAGCAATGGATGTTTTTATTACAACCAACTCGTTCATATAAACAATTAATGTGCAGTATTTTGTGTAATGCGGTTAAATGTTTAATGCCTGTAAGGAAAAAATGTAGTTGTCACCAGGAGAGGAAGTGAGAAATTTATTTAAAAAAAAATAATGTGTTCAATTTAAATGGAAAAAAAACTTGATAAATATGAAAATTATGTGATATCTGTATTATTTTTAATTTATTTTTACTATTTTTGGTGTGGTGTCTTTATTCCCCTTATTATACACTTACTTATAGCGATGTGATTTGTTTTTTCCTTGTTATCTCAATAAAATAATCACATAAGTTGAAAAAGCTTTTTTGATTTTGAAAAAAAATCCTATTAAGTGACATCTGGGCCCTTTTAACGAAACTAATACTTTGTGCGTAATTTTGCAACTATAAGATGTCGCCAGTTGTAAAATGACATACGTTATGTTTTTTGAGTGGTTGAAGTGATTGCAAATTTTCAGTGGCTTGTTTTAAATCATACCACAAAAACTAACAACAAAACTTTTTATTATTAAGTATACACATTGCTTTTATAAATTCTTAGTTGTTGTGATAGATATTGTATAACAATTTTTTTACATAATTTTATAACCAAATGATATGAAACGAAAATGGCTGATCAGGTAAGGGCATTTTCTGAAGAAACTACACCCTATAACCGAAATTTAACAATTCTAAATTGTTTAATACACATTCACCGACACAATATTCCATATTTTATTGAATTTCGTATGGAAATTGTTGAGCTGTAGTGGCGGGCGTCATTCGGCACATATCCTAGGTTATGTTTACTATTTTTTTCCAATTCAATCGTCTTTTCACAGGAAATAATTCAATTAGAATTATTATGTAAACAATTATACGAATCACAAGATGCAGCTGTTAGAGCGGAAGCTGAAAAGGCATTAGTTGTATTTCAATCTGGTCCAGATACGTTAACGAAATGCCAAGTTTTATTGGACCGAGGCAGTTCGTGTTATGCCCAATTATTGGCTGCTACCACACTAACGAAACTGGTATCGAGAAGTGCCCAAGGCTTATCACTCCAACAACGTATGGACATCAGAAATTACGTGCTGAATTATTTAGCAACAAGACCGAAATTGCCAAATTTCGTTGTACAAGCTCTAGTCACGTTATTTGCCCGAATTACGAAATTAGGATGGTTTGATACGCATAAAGAGGACTACGTGTTCCGAAACGTGGTCACCGACATTGGAAAATTTCTACAAGTAAACTAGATTTTTGTTGTAAAATTCCAGTGAAATTATTACCTAATTGTTTTCGTAGGGCTCCGTTGAACATTGTATGATTGGTGTACAATTATTATCTCAATTAACATGTGAAATGAATCAAATATCTGAAGGGGAAGCGAATCGTTCATTAACGAAACATCGTAAAATCGCTTCATCGTTTCGGGATACGCAATTATTCGAAATATTCCGTTTATCGTGCACATTACTTGGTAATGCTAGAGAGAATTGTAAAAATTTGAATTTCAACGATGAAAGCCAACATGGTTTAATGACACAATTGTTACGTTTAGCTCAAAATTGTTTAACATTCGATTTTATTGGTACATCAACAGATGAATCATCCGACGATTTATGTACAGTTCAAATACCAACAAGTTGGCGTCCAGCATTTCTTGATTTCACAACATTGAAATTATTTTTCGACTTATATCATTCATTACCAAACACATTAAGTTCGTTAGCATTGTCGTGTTTAGTTCAAATTGCATCTGTACGTCGTTCATTGTTTAGCAATACGGAAAGAGCAAAATTTTTAACACATTTAGTTAATGGTGTTAAACATATTTTACAAAATCCACAAGGATTGAGCGATTCAGCAAATTATCATGAATTTTGTCGTTTATTAGCTAGATTGAAATCAAATTATCAATTGGGTGAATTAGTTATGGTACACAATTATCCAGAAGCTATACAATTAATTGCCAAATTTACCGTGCAAAGTTTACAGGTAAAGAAAAAACTTGTAAATTTTATAAATATGGAATGTTTGCGATTTTTATCATTTTTTCCAGATGTGGCAATTTGCACCAAACAGTGTACACTATTTGTTAAGTTTATGGCAACGTATGGTCGCTTCAGTGCCATATGTGAAAGCAACTGAACCACATTTATTAGAAACTTATACACCGGAAGTGACAAACGCTTACATAACATCACGTCTAGAATCGGTTGCTGTTGTTGTACGTGAAGGTTTAGAAGATCCATTGGACGATTTAGGTATGGTACAACAACAATTAGAACAATTATCCGTAATTGGACGATGTGAATATCAGAAAACGTGCACATTATTGGTGCAATTGTTCGATCAAGCGGCGCGCACTTATTCCGAATTATTAACAAATCCAACAACACAACAAATTGAAATCACAATACAAGAGGGCCAATTAACATGGCTGGTATATATAATTGGTTCAGCAATTGGTGGACGTGTATCATTTAATAGTAATGAAGAGCATGATACAATGGATGGCGAATTAGTTTGTCGTGTATTGCAATTAATGAATTTAACCGATTCACGTTTGGCACAAGGCGGTTGCGAGAAATTAGAATTGGCCATGTTGAGTTTTTTCGAACAATTCCGTAAAATTTATGTTGGCGATCAAGTACAGAAGAATTCCAAAGTATATAGAAGGCTATCGGAAGTTTTGGGTTTGAATGATGAAGCGACAGTTTTAAGTGTATTCATTAGAAAAATGTAAACAACAAAACTGTTCTGTTTATAATTAATCACTGTTTATTTTTTTTCCTCCAATTTTTTTAGAATAACGAATTTGAAATATTGGGGTCGTAGTGAACAAACAATAAGTAAAACATTACAATTATTAAATGATTTATCAGTTGGATATAGTTGTGTACGTAAATTGGTTAAATTAGAAGAAGTACAATTTATGCTAAGTAATCATACTAGTGAACATTTTCCATTTCTTGGCAATACAGTTGCTATAACGGAGATGCGTTGTAGATCGATGTTTTATACATCATTAGGACGTTTATTAATGGTTGATTTAGGTGAAGATGAAGATCGTTTTCATACGTTTATGTTGCCTTTAACAGGTATTTTTTATTAAACTACTCTAATACGTATTAATACTAATTTTTCCATAAATTTTTTATAAAGCTGCCTTTGAAAGTATAGGTAATTTATTAGCGGCAGCTGATAGTCCATTATTTGCAACTGATGATGCCAAAAAGGCATTAATCGGTTTGGCGCGTGATTTAAGGGGTTTAGCTTTCTCATTTAATACGAAAACATCGTATATGATGCTCTTTGATTGGATGTATCCTTTAAAAAAAATACACAACACCGGCATATTTTGTTTCAAAATGACGTTTTTTCCTATATTATAATTTAGATACCCAAATTATACACCAATATTATTGCGAGCAATCGAATTATGGTACCATGATCCACAAGTGACAACGCCAGTGTTAAAATTATTTGCCGAATTAGTACAAAATCGTTCGCAACGTTTACAATTTGATGTGTCATCACCAAATGGTATATTATTATTTAGAGAAGCAAGTAAAATAATTTGTAGTTATGGTAGTAGAATATTAAATGTTGAAGTATCCAAAGAACAAATGTACCCATTAAAATTGAAAGGTATATCAATATGTTTTTCAATGCTCAAGGCTGCATTGTGTGGCAGCTATGTAAATTTTGGTGTATTTCGTTTATATGGTGATGAAGCATTAGATAATGCATTAAATATATTTGTTAAATTATTATTATCAATACCGCAAACTGATTTATTAGTAAGTAGTTTATTTTTATTAATTTTTTATTTTATATTTTATCTATAATTGTGTTTATTTGTTTTGTTTTTTTCAAGGACTATCCAAAACTTTCCCAAACTTATTATGTCCTATTGGAATGTTTAGCTCAAGATCATATGAGTTTTTTGTCAACATTAGAACCACAAGTATTTTTATATATATTATCATCAATTTCTGAAGGACTGACTGCCTTAGGTGGGCATCTGAATCATTTTACAGGTCCGTACAGAGCAGGGACAAAACTTAGTTAATTAGTGTATTTTTTTCTAATTTTATTTTTTTTATTAATTTGCTTGCTTAGTAGTGATTTTTTTTATGTTTTTTGGTTAATTTTTTTTCTGTTATTAAAGGGACTGCTATTGTTTTGTCTCTGACTGTACAAAACTTGTTTAAAATTTATTTTTAAAATACGCCAAATATTTTTAGTATGATTAAAATAATATAATTTGCAGATACAATGGTTTGTACAGGGTGTTGTGCCACATTGGATCACATAGTAACGTTTTTATTTAAACAATTAACACAAAAAGGTACTACTCAAAATAAGCTTAAAATCTGTTATTTATATTTAATTTGTTTTTTTTTATGTTTAAGTATATCCTGGTAAAGAAAATCGTGTAAATATGGTGCCAGCAAGTGATATGTTCCTAAAAGTATTGGAAATGCATCCAGAAATACTCCAACAAATTTTAAGTACCGTACTAAATGTGATCATGTTTGAGGACTGCAGAAATCAATGGTCAATGTCGCGGCCGTTATTAGGTTTAATATTGTTAAATGAAGATTATTTTAGTCAAATAAGAGAAAATATAATACGGAGTCAACCAGCTGATAAACAAGCGGCGATGGCACAATGGTTTGAGAATTTAATGGACGGAATAGAAAGGAATTTATTGACGAAAAACAGAGATAGGTATGTTTTTTTCTTTTTAGGTTTATTGTGGGACTGCTGAGGTAAATTGTATTTTTTTTTCAGGTTTACACAAAATCTGTCAATGTTTAGACGAGACATAAACGATTCGTTAAAAGGACCCAATGTGAATACATCGTCTGTTAGTGATATGATGACGTCATAGTGATTTTTTTTTAAGTGAAAACTGAATATGAGGTGAGTGCGCGAGCGCGAGTCTACTAACTTGTGTTTTTATATTAAATGTAAAACAAAAAAAAATTATTATGAAAATAATCAAAAAAAAATAAGAATCATTTGAAAGAAAATAAAACCAGTAGTTTTGTTCTTAGATTATATTCTCAATTAATTTATTTCATTTTTTCGGGTTACAAGATGATTCAGCAAACCAGTTAATATTTTTAACTTTATTATTACTTTTTGTTAAAAGGAAAAAAAACTTAGAACGTTTGTATGAATGTAGTGGAAAATATAAACAAAAATATATATTTATAATAATAATGAAAATGAGGCTTAAATGACTCTTTTATTATGATTTGTATTTTTTTAGTCAACTGTTTATCGATTTTTTTTCCAAAAAGAAAACAACAGTAAAATACAACAATAAACTTTGCTAATTTACTAGTTTTAATTAAAATCCTGGAAAAAGTGCACCTTGTTTGGTGTTGCTGGATGAATTTTCTTAAAAACCAGTGATGCCAAACATGTAGTACCGATTTTTTTTTGACACAAACTAACTTTTGAGTGTGCGTTGTGCGTAAAACTCTTAAAATCTAGAACGTGGATATAATTTTTTAACTGACGTTTCCGGATTTTTACTCTTTCTAAATCCACCCAGTCCGAGATTTTTCGGGAAAATTGATTTATTAGCGGTATTAGCTGGCTGTTGTGGTGGAAAGTTGGTCGCCTGCGACTGAGATGGCGCCTCTTGTACATCAATAACGTTATTTGTACCACCTTTGCGGTATTTATACCACCAATATTCAAATGCCAACGTTATACATGCCAATCCAATACCAACAAAAATAACAATAAATACTCCACCAATATTTTCAATACTGATACCATCTGATTGGTCGTCGGCTTTTTCACATTCTTTACGCTCCGGGTTGCGACTCCACCATTTTTCTTTTAAACGTTCCAATTCGCGACGATTCAACAACTGTAAAATCCTACAAAAACAAAAAAATTCCACTTATAACTTGAATTTTATTAAAATTTCCATAAATTTTACGCTGTATTGAATTGATCTTTCAGTGGCGACCCCTGTTGCACGGCAATAGCATACGGTTTACGTGAAAACTCCTCGCCAACACTTTGTAGATCACAATTTGTGTATTCCAAGTATTTAATGTCAGTGGCGTCCCCTAAAAATGCAAATCCTTCACTTGACGAACGAGATTTTCGTACACGTTCAACGGCCTCTTCTAACGTATTTGGCAAACCGGCTTCTTTCATTGCTTGCCACATTTTCGTGTACTTGTCACTAACTGGATAATCCCATACAGCTAATTTAGCACGTTCCACTTCCGATAAACTGTCATTCAAGCTCATATCTTTCCAAATTCTACAAAAAAAATCCAAACAAACAAATCGTCTACAAAATTTCTATTTGGCTCGTTTTACTCGTAGAATTTCGCTTCAATATTTGCCATCCGTTCAAAATACGTCATCGTTGCAGATCCATTAATGGGAGCATATTGAATTTTGTATTGTTTCGATAAATCGTCCAACGATTCAATTGGTGTATCTAAACGTGAAACGGTTAAAAATGCCGCCAAATTGGCGGTATAAGATGCAATAATAATGAAACCAAACAACCACCAGGTGGCAGCAACTAAACGGCCTGACAGATTTTTCGGTGCTTCCCCGCCACCTTGTGGTGTCAATGACGTCATACAGAACCATAGGCATTCTTTTAAATTGAATTCGCGTTTCTCTTCGTCGTCTTTATACTTTTCGCGATTGTTTTGGTAACTGTAGGGACTCCAACGGTCGAAAACCCACATTAAAAAACTGGAAAAATCCAGTTATAATATAGATTTGTTGTTATTTTTATTTGTTTACCTTGTGAAAAAATATGCGGCCAATATACAAAGCCATACTTCGTTTTCCAGAACTGTTAAAAATTTAAATAACGACGGCGGAGTTTTTGGTAAACGCATTAAAATCGTTATACCAACTAAATCGTAATAAGGTACCGTAAAATCGATAACGTTTTCACGTTCAGCCATTACGGAAATTGATCCTAAACCAATATCGGCACGTTTTTCCATTAATTCTTTAACAATGCCATTCCATTTACCACTTTCATCCATATTACCAAACATTCCATCAGCTGCTGCCACAATTTCGTAATCGAAATTCAGTATTTTACTGATTTTATCAATTAAATCGATACAATAGCCGCGGAATCCTTTCGGTGCTGTTTCGTCACGATAAATAAACGGTTTTTGCTAAAAACCAATCATTATTTATTGTATAAAATTTGTTGGCATTCTTTACTTCGACTGTAACGATACGATAGACAACAGCCGCTGTGTAATTCTTCATCAATTGTGTATCTAACAATGTTAAATTGTTATCAAATCCCGCTCTCCATGTACCCAACGGCAACGATTTATCCGAAGCGCCATCTCTGACCCCAACCGCACTTAATTGCATACTAAATTCCATAAAACTGTGGCCATTTTGTACGATTTGCATTGGACCATAAGTTGGTGTTTCTGTACTTTCTTTATTAAAATATTTACGTAAATTTAAACCAATACGTTTCGGTGAATTGTGTCCATCGTAATCATCGCACGTGATATGATTTGTGACATTATTACGTTGCCAAGCGCCATCCATTAGCATTTCCCTCAACGAATCATTAAAACTAGTTTAAAAGTTCAAATAATTAGTTTTGTTTACTTACTTAACAGCCAAAAATGAATGTAAAGCTAAATCGAAATAAAAAGCGGCCGCTATTTCCGGTTCCGTATGCAATTGATACGATGTTTTTATTAAACCTAACCTATCTTGGTATTGGGCGTCGATAATCGGTTTTGCGTACATAATTGTCGCATCTTTGCAATTGCATTTAACATCGCCAGTGTCTTCAGTGATTGCATGCCAAGCGAATTTCCGGTTAAAAAATCCTTTAACACTAGCAGCATCCAAAACAATCTTAATATTCGACAAACTACCCAATACGAAAAAATTGACAATATTTAAATTGCGTAATTGCGTTAATTGATCGGGCACTTGAGCTGGTTCTCTGATTGGTGCAATCACGTGACGTGTAGCGACGTTTTGTAGCAAAGATTTATACTTATGGTCCATAACTAGTGAATAAAAATCAAAATTTTTCAAATAATTTTACAGATTCCTAATTTTTTACCGAAATTTTCATCAAACAAGATGGCCGCATTTGTAATATTTTGATTTAATACCAACGTTCGCACCATTTCCGGTATAATATCAGCTGGCGGTGAGATTTGTATTAAATACTCTTTTTCGTTGTCGTCAATGTTACGCCACTGGCGTAAATCACCCTCTTGGCCAAACGAGGCGCTTATTGTTGGTAAAGCCAAGGCGGCTGTGAACGATTTAACAGTTTCTGATGCTAAACCAGTCATTGTTGTGTCTAATACCAAATGTGGCTGTTTATTTACATTTAATAAACCATCATAGGTGGTACAAACTGAAAGGAAAATTATCAAAAATAATTCCTAAATAATTTTTTCTTCGTTTTTTACGAGATGAAAGAATTCCATTAGTGTCAGATCGATTTCCTATGACTTTACTTAATTCAACACTAACACCAAGTTTATTATTTTTCTTAATGTAAGTTAAAGCCACATTTACGCCACGCTCCGCCACTGTGTTACCCTCTTCGTTAACGTATACTTGAAATTAGTTTGAAACAAGTTATTTATTAATGGTTGATTTTGTTTTAAAATACTTACGAACGTTTAAATTTTGCGTAGTTTGTGCGTAAATATAATTAATAAACAAAAAATTAACAAATAAACTATAGATTAAGTGCATTTTTGTGCGTCCAGTTCGATTTACGATAATGTTCTCTTTAAAAATAGCGTAATTTCGTTGTTTCCATAGTGTTATACCAGACGGTGTAAACAAAAACCAATTTAGACAATTTATTATTTATACAATTTTATTGAATTTTCTATCCGATGCGTGAGGAAAGTTAATGAAAACAACATATAAATTGTAATAACATTTGTATTTATACAAAAAAAAATATAGTATAACAAAATGCAATGAATAATTAGTATATAAAAGATTATTTTGCGTAATTATTAATAGTAATATTAAATATTTACATAAAATCGGGTTAGAGTTGATAAAAATAAATAAAAAAAAAAATGAAATTGTTGAATAAATCACATTTTTTTTAAAAAAGGCAAGAAAAACCGCACCCTTAATTTAGTTGTTTGGGAAGTACTTTTAACTCGTTAATATAAAACAATTTTAATGTAGACACAAAATCTACATGAGAAAAAATCCAACCCCAACGAGGCGCCCATTTAATTTCGAATTTACGAGAAATTTTTCAAAATTGGTTTACATATTTATTTATCGACTAGCTAAATTATTGTAATAAGAGATAAAAAAAATAGTGAAAATGCTGTAAATTTCAACAGAAAAAAGCGTAATTTCACAATTCGATTGTTGTTGGTGTTGTTGCATTCGTTGTTGACAAGTTCTTCTTCTCCAATTCCATTTGAATCGTTAAATGTTCCAATTGCGCCTCCAATAATCTCGTCCTACGAAACATTTGCACGTAATTCATTTGTAATTGTCGTTGATAGCGTAACACTTTTTCCTTTTCTTGTGCCCAAATGTAACGTTCATTCTCAAAATGTTCATTTTTTACATGTAATTCATTTAATAATTGTTTACAACATTCATTCTCATCGTTATTCTTCAATTTGACGTCATCATCGTCTTCCTCATCAGTATTATTACCAGTTTTAAGCCGTTCCACCGTAATTTGTTGATTATTTCTTAATACACGACCAGATTCGATACCACTATATTCGCTATTCAAACTTAAATCACTTAATTCCTGACGTAATTCGATGATTTCATTTTTAAGCCGTTCAATTTCCGTAACATTTTCAATATATTGTTCAGAATTGATTGGTTGTGTTTTATAAATACGTAATTCTTCTTGTAAATGTTGTATGTGTTCATCTTTTTCACGATTCGTTTTCCGTAAATCCACCAATTCGGTTTCGTAGTCATTTAAACGTTCACGCATCTCCCGGTAATCATTCCGTAACAATAACAATTCCTGACATTTGTTCGTTTGTTCACTTTGGAAATCCTTCATTTGACATTTTAACAACGATATCTCACCAGTTTTCTCACACAAATTCCATTCAGTCTGTTCTAAACGTGCCCGTAACAAGTTGGTTTCTTGCCGTAAACGTTCCGTATGTAAATTGGCGCGTTGTTGTTCGTTGCACAAACGTTTCTTATCTTGTTGCAATTGATATTGTTGCATCATCAACATTTGTTCTAATTTCAATGATTTTTGGGCAGCTGTACGTAAACGTGTCTCGTAAATCGACTTGATACGCCGTAACTCCCTCTCCCACACCTTCTCTTTTTCTTGGTATACGCGAAAAATCACCTGTTCATTGTGTTCCATCGTTTGACGTAAATATGCTAATTCTGAGTCGCGGTCACGTAATGCCGCCTCTAATTCGGATACGCCAGAATCGGATGGGGAGGGGGTAAGGTCAAGGAGACTTCCCCCACCTTCGTCCACAGATAAACTAGAAAAACAAAACAAAAAACGGATTATTAATGTTGAAGAATTTAATTTTTCGTGATAAAAATACATTATCGATCCATCAGCTGTGGAAGAAATCGATGATTTTCTAACACTCTCCAAACTATCATAGTTAATTAATTTTGTCGGTAATGAAGTTAATGAATTTATCGATGTGGCAACTAATTGTGGTGATGCATTACTAGCTGGACACGATCGCAATTTTCTATCCAATGAATAATTGTTGTAATTTGTTTGTACGTTTTTGTGATGGTGATGATGGTGATGGTGGTGATGTAAATCGTTGGTACCTGACAACAAACGAAAATTATAGCAAAATTTCATTGTATTATAAAAAAAAACGTCTTACATACTTCCATAAAATGTTAAATGCGAATTTGGACGTGTTAAAATTGGCGTTGAACTGTAACGTTCACTACATGTTGCCAAATTTCCTAATCTAGTTCCGGTTGGTGTAGTCATCAAGGTAGTTGATGATGGTTTGTAAGCAATTGGACGTATTAGAACTTTATCGCCCTGGAAAATTTACAATTTTTTATACATCTTCACGAAATCTTCCACACAAGAATAATAAATTTTATACACTTGTGCGTTTGTACAACAAGTTGGCTGTGTGTGTTTGGTGAACTGTGTCAGAGAGAATTTGTTGGGGGCCCCCTGAGGCCGTTCTGGGCCTACGGTGAGAATAAACCGTTTGATTATATATCTACACAGTGGTTTCGTTTAATTCGTACGCATTTTCATTTAAATACGTACGAATTTTTTTTTTAGCAACAATATTCGGTAGATTTGATTGAAAAAAAAATTATTAGCCAGTTTTTATAATGAAATTCATACACGCACATCGATATTTCGATCAATTTGTGTGTTTTTTTTTAATAAATCTTAACAAAAATTCTTTGGGTGTATGGCCGACTTTTGCACTTAAGAACAGTGTGGGTCGTTTATTATAATAATATTTAAGAAAATATTGTGTGTGGTATTGTAATTTAATGGCTCTATTTGAAATTGTAAACAAAGTAGGTAGAATATAATATTTTAATATTATAATAACTTGTCTGTTACCTAATATTAGAAAGAAAAATTTTGTAAACTAAATAAATGCGAATAAATGGCACGTTTTATTTCGGTGAAAGGAACACAAATCATTTTCAAGCCGGATTTCAACTATTTTTTTACTGTGTTGTTGTTTAAACAACTATTAGAAATTGTTTTTGACATTTATTTCATTTGCGTTACATAAAATTGTAAATAAACGTTATATTAACGTAAACTGCATAAAATTTCCTATTGTTTGAGTACAAACAAGACCCACTTTATTCCACGATTTCCTTAAGTAAATTTCCTTTAAACAATTTTAGGGCGTTTTCTGTATTACATATAGTGACGTCACTGACCCCTAAAAACAAACAAGGCAATTTTATATACGAAAAGCATTGACTCACAAAACTTGTGCAATATACATAATTTATGTAAAGCAACTTGTAAGATATTTATATTATTTCCGAGTAGGTACACTATAAAATAAAAATCGAAAAAAGAATGTGTATAGCCCGATATATTAATAAATAATACAGTAAATCATAATAATACCCAGCCACTAACCTAATAATTATAATGGATAGGTTCAATTTATTTCACAACAGAAAATAATATAGTGAAATAGGGCTATTATTATAATCCATTTTATAAAACCTAAAGGCATGTACGTATTTTTTATTAAAACGTATGTCGCTACTAATTGCAACCAATTTTATATTAAACAATATTAATTTATTGTTCTAATATCAACAGCTGGAAAAAAAAACTTGTAGAAGGCGATGAAGCGGACATTATTTAATTTCTTTCGGCTCGTGCTTGCGTTCTTCTCTTCTACTTTTTCGTTAAATCTTAAACCGACCGTTGTATATACTATATATATGTATAGAGAAGAAACTTGTGATAGCCTGAAGCGAAACAATCGCGTCGACTACGACCGTGAGAAAGCTATATAATAAAAGCACAGATATATTGATGATGCATTCAACAACAAAAGAAAACAACAAGAAAAAAAAGAAACAAATGCAAAATCTAGTCGGCCACCTAAAAATCCATTCAAAGTGACCGTTAAGTTGTTGTTTTTTTTTTTGAATTTCTAAGCCAATATACGACGATTTGAAACAGTTAATTAAATATTTGTTGAATGAAAATATAAAACCATTAAAACTAATTTATTAATGAAACGAAAATTTTTATATATCTATAAATAATTTAATTATTGCACGCTATAATAATAATTTAATTAAATGATTTAATTTGTCTTATAATTATTAATGTAAATTAAATAGAATATATTAATACCCAGCAATTAGTACTGAATGTAAATAACAGTTGGCTTAGCAACAAAATAAATCAAGTTTGTTTGAAAAACAATTGTTGCTTAGCAACTAAATGTGTTTACCTTCTCTAAAACACCACTGTGTGGCTGAATATTAGGCGGTGCTAATCGACTATTAACCGATTCTGTATCTTCAATATTATTATTATTATTATGTACATCAGTTTGTATTGTATTATTATCATTTAATTGTTCACGTAAATCGTAGCATGATGTTGGCGATGAGTCATCGTCTTCTTCAGAAAATAACGTTTCTGTACCACTATCGATGGTTGTCGCCATTTTCCAATATTCACATAGTAGAAATCTGCAACCAAAAAAAAAATAGATGGGAAAATAATTTTCAACATCACTTCGTATATTACAACAGTGGCGTATCATTACGAATCTCTAATCGTGCGCAATCATATAATAATAACGTTACAAAACAAGGACGATATCGTGATCAGTTAATTTTTTTTTGTTTAACCCTATTTTTATCATTTATAATGTTGGCTGATGATGATTTTAAAGTATTATTATATATATAAGGGGTCGCCTAAGGTTAATTACAATGTTGTCCTCAATTATATATTTTGTGTGTGTATAGGTAACGGCACATTAATTAATGTGCATTTATACGTTATGTTTTTTCAGTCATTTATTAATATGTAAGAAAAATGCTGATCTATATTGGCTTATTAGAGCGTTTGAATCAAAAAAAAATTCAAAAATGTACACGCAATATTTGATTCTATTGTTAAAAATGCGAGCTCTAGGCGATGACCTTATACATTAGTACAAAAAAATACGGTTTCTTTAGGTCAGTATTACAATAGAAGTCCATTTATGGTATATAAATAATTTTTACAACACACATAATTTCAAAGGTGGCTCTTTTGTTGTACAAAAAAAAATAAAAACAAAATAGCAGGCGTTGATAAGGATAATTTCCATTGTGTAATCGCATTAGTAATACTTTAAGTGTAGACGAAGAGTAATAATTATGAAATCGAAAGACCTCACACTTGGTTAGGTGTTTTTTTTTTACCTACCTAATAGAAGATATTATATATTATTGTATTTAAAAGTGTTTGTGTGTGGCGACAGAGCATATAAAATCATAAAAAAGACCGTGATTTCCATGAATCGTATAAATCTGATATTGGATATACATATATATATAAATAAATTTTTTCTATAAATAAAAAAACCCATTGAATTCATTCAATAGATAGATAAAATCATGAAATTTGTGTGAATTCAAAATAAGAAGCGAGAGAGAAGAAACAAGTTGGCTGTGTATTATTGTGTCGGTCGCTCGTGGTCAAAAATACACATACACACACATACGTACAAATACATATATACATATACACAAATATAAAACTATATAAAACTTGCCGCTCCCACTTGTTATACGTGCGGCACTGATCACGGCACGTTTCCCACGGTGTAACAAACCAACACACACACACACACATGTGAAATGTTGTATATTATTTATCTCATCTCGCTCTTTTCACTATTCTTTCCCTTTGGCTTTTCTCTAATGGGTTTATTGTTACATAAATGTTGTAAAAAATTGATTTTAATTCAATTGTGACATCTGTGAGTCAAATTTAAAACTGCAACCGCCATTTTGTGTTGATCATTTACAAGTGCTGCCCTCTATAAACATTAAAAACCGGCTTCAATGATTATTTTGTTGAACTGTTACAAGAATTTCCGTTTTGGTATAAGTTATAATCAAACTATTCAACGTTATTTTGTTAGAAAACTATTATAATCATCTGTTTTTACAGTTCTTTTATCTACAATAGTGTTATTGTCTTAGTTTTACTCTATTTCACTTATAGTTATTTCCTTTTAGCGTTTCTATTGAATAAATTGTTAGATAAGTTATGTAATTATGCCTTAAAGTCGTTTTTCCACCTAGTGCCCTCTATGAGCGCGCAAAAAATCTGTACTGCCATTTTGGCAAACATATGTCAAATTAACACGAAAAAGCATGGAGTCCGACGATTATTACGACGAAAATGACTATATTTTGGAATATTCCGAAGAAAGTGCGTCCGATTCTGATGTAGATTTAGAAAATCAGTATTATTTAGCAAAATCCCTAAAAGATGATGACTTGCGAACAAGTTTGGAGGAATTTGAACGTGTTTTGGTGGTGCAAAATGACGAAAAAACTGAATGGGGCTTTAGAGCATTAAAACAATTAGTAAAAATGAACTTCCAACTAAACAATTATGATGAAACAATAAAAAAATACAAACAATTGTTGAATTATACGACAGTTACGAAGAATCGATATGAAAAAGCGATAAATTCAATATTGGATTTTACTAGTACATCGAAAAATATGACAATTTTACAACAATTCTACGAAATCACATTGGATACATTGAAAATAACGAAAAATGAACGTTTATGGTTTAAAACGAACATAAAATTGGGTAAAGTTTATTTGGAATGTGGTGAATATATGAAATTATTGTCGATAATAAAACAGTTGCGTCAAATAATTTGTTTGGAAAATAATGGTACACAATTATTGGAAGTGTATGCATTGGAAATCCAAATGTATACCGAACAGAAAAATTACAGAAAATTGAAAACGTTGTACGGAAAATGTTTGCAAGTAAAATCGGCAATTCCACATCCATTAACGATGAGCATAATACGCGAATGTGGTGGAAAAATGCATTTACGTGCCAAAAATTACAAATGCGCTTACAAGGACTTTTTTGAAGCATTTAAAAATTACGATGAAAGCGGCAACATTGAACGTCGTTTAATTTGTTTAAAATATTTATTATTGACTAGTATGTTAATGAAATCTGATATAAATCCATTAGATTCGCAAGAAATGAAACCATATCGCAACAATATGGAAATACAAGCAATGACCAATTTAATTCAAGCATTTCAAAACAACGATATGAACGAATTTGAATTGATTTTCAAAGAAAATCAACTCACTTTAATGGAGGATAATTTCATACAGGAACATATTAACGAATTAGTAACACATTTACGTAAAAAATCACTTTTGAGATTGATTAAACCGTACAAAACGATTAGTTTAATGTTTATAAGTGAACAATTGTCGATTTCAATTGAAAATATCGAACAATTATTGATTAGTTGTATATTAGATGGGAAAATTTCTGGTCAAATTGATAGTGTACGTAATTTATTAGTTATGAATAAAGATTTACCAGAAATTGATCGTAAATATGTTGCAATTCAAAAATATGTTAATCAAATTGATAATTTATCAAAACGTATATTTGAAACTGACCTTATTTAATTTTTAATTCCTTTTCGTTTTCTTATAATTGCCTTTTTCTGTTTTTTCTTTTTTTGAAACTAGTTCACGATTACACGAAAACCGTTTTAAACAATCACCTGTAAGCGACTAAATATTTGAATTGTTATCGAACAACTCTACTGACTGAGTAAAGAAGTGTTTAAAGAGGTGGAAAGATAAAAAGGAAGAAAAACAACAGTAAATCTCTGCATTTTTTTCAACGCTTCGAAAATGACTCATTCTATTATTAGACAAATGATTAAAACTACTTTCATGTAAAATATTCAAAAAGAATTATCATTTTGTTTATCTAATCATTGTTATTTTCTTGTAAAACATTTTCAAATTGTATTTTTTTCAAAAATTGTTACTGAGTTATGCAAAATGCATTAGGATGTTGTGTATTGCTGGTTGGCTATTTTGTTTTTAAAATAAAACATTTAAAAATAAATAAATTCTCTTTATTATTCTAATTACAGTACAAATTATAAAAAGATAGTAAAACATTTTTTTATTCATTTGTATTGTAATTTATCAAATATTTACAATTATTAGTGTTTCCTGTAATAAAAAAATAAAGCAACAATTCCATAAAATAAATTAGAAAAAAAACTAACAAATGGAAACAGAAAAGAAAATTAATTTAATTTATTATACAGTTTTGGAACTACTCTTCGTATTCGTTTTATCAATACTGGTTACTGGCGGTGGCGTTACTGTAGAAGAAGATGGTGGCGGTGTGATTTTCGTTTGATTATTTTCACTTGTGGAAATTTTTACTGGATCACATTTTTGTTCTTTTTTCTCCTCGTCTTGTGGCTGTTGTTGTTTTACTTTTGCCTTACTTTCCGCTACTAAACGTTCTTTTTCCGCTTTCAATTTTTCCACATCTTCTTTATCCTTTTGTAAAGCCTTCTCGATTTTATCCTCCACTTCCAATATTTCTTCTTTGTCAATCAAATCGATGAGTTCGTCGATTTGTTTATCACTCAATTTCACATTTTCTTTGCCGATTATTTCAATAACCTGAAATCGAATAAATTAATACGAACAATCGTCAATAGATGACGCAATTTGTACAAACCCTTAAAACATCTTCCACTTTCAACGATCCATCTCTGTCATCGTCCATTTTCTGCAACACTTTCGTAATATAATCGATTCGACTTTGATTTGGTACATCTTTAATTTGTTTTATTGCAGCCATAATATCGTCAATTTTCAATAATTCCTGTTTTTTAACATCCGTAACATCTTCTGGCGTTTCTTCGGCTGCAATATCTTTCTTCAATTGTTGCTCCTTCTTTTCCAAATTAACCAACACGCTATCCAATTGATTTATCATCTTGTTAACACTCTTGAATAGACGTTTCGCTGCTTTACTTTCACGTATTTCCGGTTTCGCTTGTGTGGCAACAACTTTTTGTAAATCTTCAACATCTTCTTTGTAATCGGCCATTTCCGCTTTCAATTCTTCAATTTCACCTTTTTCCACCAACAATTTCTTACCTTTACTCACTGTATCGATGGCATTTTCCAACAATTCCAAATCTTTCGATTGTAAATGTTCTTCATCTTTCTTTCTGGCTTGTTCCAATTTTTCTATACTGATTTTAGCGGCCGTATCTTCAAGAATTGGTGTTGTAGTGGCCGATATAACTGGTGCTTTATCAATCAATTCCTTCTCCAATTCAATACGTTCCTCTTTAATTTTCTTCTCTTCTTCGCGTAACACTTCAATCTTAACTCTGTTATCGATTTTACCTTCTTTCTCGCCAATTGCCGCTTTCGTTTGATTGATAATCGTTTCTGGTAACGATGAAATCGTTGCTTTCAATTTATCACTAGTCGGTATCGTTTCTGGTAACATTAATGCACTGGCCAACAACAACAACGAGGGCGGTACACGTTCATTCAAACTTAAATCCAACCATTGCGACAATTGTGAACGTAATCTTGTTTCACTTACACCGTAAGCACGCATACCACGTGCCCGGCAAGCCTGTTGCACTTCGGCAAGTGTTAAAGATTCAACACCCTCTTTTTGGATCATTTTATCGTCAGCGGCCAATGAACGTAACTTCATTCTTAATTGAAATCTTAAGAAATTATTTGTACCTAACGTTTGAACCTCTAATACACGACATAGTGCTATTAATTGGCTGCGTGTCAATGAATCTAATGTGATTTCATCTTCGAATAATTTCGAATATTTCATTATTTCTTCATTTGACACTTGTTCACCGCTTGTACGGACTTTATGGAACCATTCGGCAAAGGATTTGGCGCTTTGCGAGTAACGATCTGTATGTTGGACTGACATATCGTCCAAAGTACCCTTCAGAGAAGAAATTACATTCAAATTAATATTGGAAAAGTTTTAAATAAATATAAAGTAAGCGATGAGTAAGTTTGTTACTATAGAAATTAACTGTTTGATGAATTCAAACAGTCGTTGCTATGGAAACGAATTGACGATAAGATTTAATGTGTTGTTATGATTATGACGATAACATGTTTTGAAAAAGCGATTATTTTCATGGCTATAATCATTATAAATTTAAATTTCTTATATATTTTATTTAAACAGATGAATTTGATGCCAAAAAATTTTTACTTTAATTAGAACTGACTACGATATTGCCAAAAACAGCAATAGTGACGTCATAAACTATTTTATTTTTAATTTAATGGTCAAAAAACTCGAAAAAACAATTTTCCAATCATTTCCTTGTTGAATGTGAAAATTTTGAATAGATAATAAAAAATTTAATGAACTGATAATTAGTACCATTTGTCTGTATGTTTATTTATTAACTGATAATTTTATTAAAGATAAAAAAACTATTTCTACAAATTTTAATGAACTTTGAAGAATTTTACGATACAAAATCTAGTAATTTTCATAAAATTTATCATAATTACTTCTTATAACTACATATTTGCAGCATTTTTTTAATCTAAATTATAATTGCATAAAAACGTTATCAGACGTTGTTTTGCTTTTAAAAAATCGATGATGCAATAACTTCCTGATTATAAATGAATTTTTAATGAAATCGTGTCTTTCAAACGACAAAACAACATAAATATTTAAAAAACGTCTCCCGAATAAAATTAAAACTTTTCCGAATTTTGTTTACCTGTAAGAACTTGGCCATTTCCAGCTTAATCTTCAGATTCTGTTTAATTTTCTCATTTTTATCAGATGCCGTTTGAAACGTACTTGGTAACATTCCAGGAAAGAATTTAATAAACAACGGCAACAACAATTCCATAAATGGAACAATAATAAATACGGAAAATGGTAATAAACGAAACAAATCACCGACAGTACGTTTCAATAGATTGTATTCACGTCTTGATAATGAATATCCATTCAATACACGCCATACTAATCCACCAGAAATTTTAACATCAATCCCCAATAAACGAAATCCATGATAATAATGTAAAATTTCATCGATAATCCGTCGTGTCAATGTTTTCTTTGCTGTTTCAACGACGGGGGCCGGTGCAGCGGTGGTTGTTTTCGCAACAACTTGCTGTTGTTGTGTTTCTTGTTGTTTTTTCTTCAATTCTTGTACACTGGCCTCAACTTTACTCGACGGTTTTAATGGTTCTTTTTCAAATTTAATACTACTGTATGAAATGCAACGTAATTGTTTTACATTCGAATGATTTAAATAATTGTATGAAGTTAATGGGTAATTATTTAATGCACGATAATCTAAAATTAAATTAAAAAAAAGAATTTAATAATCATGTAATCAACTTTCTAACCTCAATTTTTCTATACTTACTTTTTATTAAACGTGTATATTTAAAACATTTTGTTGAACGTACAATTGTATACATTTTTAAATAAATTTTTATGTATTTTACTTATATTAGAAAATTTATACTAAATGCCATTAAATTTCTTATAAATTATGTTGTTGTAAAATGAATGGACTTCGAAATTTTCCATTCGGCTAATCATATGTTGAATGACGTACAGGTTTACCAACCATTCAGCAAGAAAATGTACATTCTTTTTGATAAGAAATTTGCATAATCATTTTATTAGATAATAAATATTACAGTTTATGTAATTGTTTAACTATTAGAAACGTTATCAATTTAAATTCCGTTCACTTTTATTTAAAATGGAAAGTATTTAGTGACTTTTAGGGACCCTAGACTGGACGTTCAATTTGAATTTATTGCGAAAATGGACATTTATTTGTTAAGACGATTTTCCTTATTTTATAAAATTAATACAAGCCCCTTAATATATAAATATAAAAAATTTATTCGTAACAATATCACAATTATCAATCTTTCAAATAACGAATATAATATTTTTCAATAATATCGATGTAATTCTGTAAATTCGTGTATAAAGAATATTGATTTGGATCACAAGTTGGTGATTCACCAAGAGTTGGTGATACACTTACAATTCCTTTTATAAAATATCGATTATTGCTATATTTAAATGATAATGCTCCACCACTATCTCCTTTACACACACTTGTACCTTAAAAAATTCATAAAATAGAAGTTGAAATCACATTTAAATCACATTATTACTTTTATTATAAAATCCAGCACATATTTTGTCATCGCTCCAATAAAACTGTATTTGAAAATCAGGTGGTAAATAAGTTTTGCATGTATTAAAGTCAATATAAGGTACTTGTAGTTCTTTTAATGTATCCGATGGCGAATCACTCGCTGTCGTATAGCCAAATCCAGACACCTATTGAAAAAATGAGTAAAAAAACAGTTAACAACATTATAACAACAATTTACCACACCAGTTTGATTCGGTTTCAAATAATAACTATCAATTGTACGATCAAAACACACTGGCTGAACGAAATCACTGAAAGTAAACTTGATTTTTGTTACAACAACTGCTACATCTTCACGATAACCACGTGTTCTACCACCATAATCTGGAGGAATGTAAATTTCTTCAATCTAAAATAAAAAAATTCGCTAAACCAGTTATAAATAGTTAAAAACAAAACTTACAGTTGAAAATTGAGCTGATAGTTTATCTTCTACTTTATTATGATCTCTATAATATTTTCCAACGGCAATTTCATAATTATTTATCGGCAATAATGCGCCAGTTAGTAAATCGGTGAAACAATGGGCGGCTAAAAATTCCATTTTTTATTTATTTATTGCTTTTGGTGTGGAAAAAACGTACCTGACAAGACGACTTTGCGATTAATTAAGGCGCCACCACAGATTTGTTCATTTTCCAAATAAATTGTCGCCTGCCATGGATATTTTCCTTGTTTAACTTCAACACCACCAATAACTAATGGTCGAATATTAACAAATTCTTGTCCACACACTAAAAGATACACATGCAAGGTCAAAAACATTTATTTCCATGGAAAAATACTATCTTATATCAAATTTATTTGTTTCGCTATCATTATTGACATTGATTATATTAATGTTGTAATTAAAATTAAAGATTATTTGCAGACCTGGCGTACAACGCGGCACATCATCATTCCATGTACCGTCCAAACACGTGCGGACACCTTTATCTCTTTGTTCACTGTCTTCATGGAATGGGGCACAACGATATTTCAATGTTGCACCACTAATGGCTTGTTCGCACGGTATTTGTTCACCATTTAATGTGCACGTTACATGCGTTGTTGGGAAAATCGTATTCAGTTTACAAATTTCTACAAAAATAACGTAAACGTTCGTTTTTCTGAATTTTTTTTAGCAGATTTACCTTCACATGTTGGCGTTACAACTGGATCCCATGCATTGTTGTTACAAAATTGATAAGCATACGGTTTAGTTCGATAACCATCGCGGCATTGGTATTGTAAAACGGTTTGTGATGGTACAATGTCGCCTGGTTGGAAACTACCACCTTGGGAACCGATCAAAACCTGCCATTTACCCCATTTCGGATGTGGCGGCAAACGACAATTGTTGCCACTTTGTGGGGGCTTTTGTGGCTGAGTTGGAATTTGATTTCGATTACATTTAGGTGAATTTTCATCAGACCCATCGTAGCATTCTTGGATACCATTACAAAAGGCGTCCCCTTTCACACATGCCCCATATTTACATCTGTACGTGTAACCAGGGCAAATTTGTGTTGAACACGCTTCGGTTGTTTCATCAGAATTATCCTGACAGTCCGGAACGCCGTTACACGCATTGTCGCTTTTTATGCATTCGTTGTTCGTGAAACATTGAAATTCATCCGATTTACAATTGATCGTATTTGGTTTTGGAGTTTTTGTACAATTAAATTCATCTGAATTATCATAGCAATCGGAAATTCCATTACATTGTTTACTAGTTTCTATGCAAGCACCGTAGTTACATGTAAACAAATAACCAGGACAACTAAAAAAGTTCAAGGTTAGGGAATTCCCCGGTTTTTTATACTATTGAATGCTTACTGATAATTTTTACATGCATTTGATTCATCCGAACCATCACCGCAATCATTTTTTCCATCACATTCTAAATCGCCACTAATACATTTACCGTTTTTACATTTAAAATCAGTACCACTAAAAAAAATTAGTTAAGATTACTGAATTAATATTGTTTTATTTGTTTACCTGCAAGTTTCACGTTTATAACGATGGTTTATTATTGATGAATTAACCCCTAGATAAGAATATTAAATTTTAAATTAAAAATTGTAATTTTTAACTTACATATATCAGATGTAGTTATAATAATAAATAAAGAAAACCATGAGAGCATCGTTTGAATTCTTTTAAAAGAATAAATTGTGATTTACATATCTTGATATTATTTAAAAGGGTTTTTCCAAAATATTGTAGGTCATCAACAAATTACAAAATGGCGATGTCGCAAGTAAAATTACAAGACAAACGAATTACAGTTACAAATTAAAAGATAAGCAAATAAAACAAATATCGCATCATATTTATTTAATTAAAAAAAAAAAATATTTAAAAAGTGAGGCTAATTAAGTTGCTCCGAGCACTCCGAGTAAAAAGCGAACAGTTCGTAATTTTGACATATAGTTTTTGACAGTTACATGTCTAGTGTTTATATACAAAATTTGTTAAAAAATATTTCTTCAACGAAATGGCTGATCCACTTAGTTTATTACGACAATATAATGTAAATAAAAAAGAAATAATTGAACGTGATGGTCAAATAATATTTGGTGAATTTTCCTGGCCGAAAAATGTGAAAACAAACTATTTGATGTATGGGTAAGTAAGCGTTGGTTTTAGAAAAACAAATGAATCCCAAACTACTCAATTTCTATGCGTTCTTTTTCAGCTCTGGAAAAGAAGGAACAACAAAGGAATATTACACATTACAATGTTTATTATTTATATTAAAAAATGTCCATTTAACCCATCCGGTGTATGTGAGACAAGCAGCTGCTGAAAATATTCCAGTAGTACGTCGTCCAGATCGTAAAGAATTATTACAATATTTAAATGGCGAAACGGCTAGTTGTCAGGCAATTGATAAAAGCGCCCCCCTGGAACTACCAACACAAGTTAAACGTTCCGCCGACTACGATGGACCGGAAAGTATGGCAAAAAAACCGAGATTTGAGGATACCCATGTGAAAAAAGTACGTGAACAATTGGCGGCCCGTTTAGATGCACCGAAAGAGGCTTCAGTAACTGTCGACAACATAAAATCATTGTCGGAGGCGATGTCTGTAGAAAAAATTGCTGCCATAAAAGCGAAACGTTTAGCCAAGAAACGAACCACAATTAAAGAAAACGACGATATCGGCCCGGACTGTGAATACCGGGCCATTTTAGAAATGGACATCGATATTACGAAAGATATAATCAGTAGGGAAAGACAGTGGCGTACACGTACAACAATATTACAATCGAATGGTAAAACGTTTGCTAAAAATATTTTAGCAATGTTGCATAGTATTAAGGCTAGAGAAGAGGGTAGGCAGCGCCCTCCACAGCCACCAGTTGTAACACCACGACAAACACCTGTCCGGCCGACGGCACAGCCATCTGTATACAATCGTTACGATCAGGAACGATTCAATAGACAAAAAGAGGAGACTGAAGGCTTTAAAATTGATACGATGGGCACGTACCATGGTATGACGTTGAAGTCGGTGACTGAGGGTTCGGTTAAAACACGACCACAACAACAACAACAGCAACAGCAACAACAAACGAATCCGAATAGTCAGCAACCAAACAAACAGCAACAAAGCGGTGCCGGTGGAGGTGGTGGGGGTAAACGAGTCTCGCGTACGCCGATTATTATTATACCAGCTGGTACAAATTCCTTAATTAGTATGTACAATGCAAAGGATATTTTACAGGATTTAAGGTTGTTTTTGTTGTAAATAAATTCCGTTTTTTCTATAATTTTTTGGAAAATTTTAGATACGTAACCGTTGAACAAAAGAAAATTGAAGGTGGAAAACGTGATAATGAAGTTTTAATACAAAGACAACGTAATGGACAAACTGTACCATATCGTGTTGTTGATAATCCAGCTAAATTAAGTCCCAGCGATTGGGATCGAGTGGTGGCGGTGTTCGTAATGGGCCCAGCATGGCAATTTAAAGGCTATCCATGGGAAACACCAGTGGAAATTTTCGATAAAAGTATTAAAAAAAACGTTTTAAATATGTATATTTCCATTTATTTGGCAAATTGTGTTGTTTTTCAGTTGCTGCATTTCATATAAAGTACGATGAAATGCGTTTAGATCCAAATGTGGAAAAATGGGCTGTGACTGTAATACAATTGTCGCGTACTAAACGCCATCTAGATAGGGCCGCTTTGATGGTCTTTTGGGAGAAATTAGATAGACATATTATGCAATTTAAACCACATTTACGTTTTTAATTCGTATTTTATTATGTATATACTGTACAGTATTTTTGAATTGAAATAATAAAGGTTTGTTTATTGCGCTTGACTGCAACTGCAGTGGTGCAGTATAGAGTATTACAGTGTAATTCTTAGTCTCTCTTATTAAAACAAAATGTATTTTATTACGAATAGGTTTTTAATTTTATCTAATTTACAAAAATTTCCAAATGTGATTTGCAAAAGTATTTTAAAAGAGAATAGGTATGAATTTTTATTAGTTTGTTGGAAAGTTACACTATTTTGCGAAAATTTTTACAGGTTATGTAAAAATTTTCCAATTTTAAAATTTTATTCAACTAGTACGTTAAAAATAACACAAAAAGTTGGTTTTATTGGAGATGGTAGCATGGCAAAAGCGATTTGTAGAAGTATTAAAAGAAAAGGTCAATTTTTATCAAAAGCTTTAATTAAAAAAAATATACAGGGTGTTCAAAAAAATAATTTTCCATCTTATAGGTTTAATTGATTATTCTCAAGTGTACGTTTCCAGTCCTTATATAAAAAATTTAGATAGTTGGAAGGAATTAGGCGCAAATGTTACAATAGACAATGCCATTGTAGCCAAAGAATCTGACATTATTTTTTTGGCTGTTAAACCACATATTTTAACTGAGGCTATTAAACAAATCGTAGATACAAAACAAGAAATTAAAGATAAATTATTTGTTTCCATATTGGCTGGAATTACAATTAAAGATTTAGAATTGGTGGGTTTATTTCCATAAAATTACAATTTTTTCTTCATAGATTTTCTCTGTAGATGTTATCGAATTTTAAAAATTCGCGTGTTGTTCGTGTAATGCCAAATACACCGATGATAATCGGTGAAGGATGCACAGTTTACTGTCCAGGCACAACGGTGACCCCAAACGATTTGAAATTAGTCGAAAGTATACTCGAAGTGACCGGAATGTGTAAATTATTACCGGAACATATGATAAATGCAGTTGGTGCAGTTTCTGCAAGTGGTCCTGCCTTTGTAAGTGCACTGAAATCGGTCATAGAGTTGTTCTGGAACAGTTATTTCTGTACTAGGTGTATCTGTTTATTGAAGCACTATCAGATGGTGGTGTACGAATGGGTCTACATCGTGAAATGGCCACCACATTTGCAGCCCAAACTGTTATGGGTGCCGCCAAAATGGTTTTGCAGACAAATAAACATATGGGCACTTTAAAAGATGAAGTTTGTTCAGCTGGTGGACAAACTATAGCCGGTGTACATGCCATGGAACGAGGTGGAGTGCGGTAGGATTTCGCGTATGTGTGAATGTAGGCAACCAGTTGTACGTACAAATCATTTTAGGGGGGCAATTATGGATGCTGTTGAAGCGGCAGCTATTCGTGCTGCGGAATTAGGCAAAAAAGTGGAACAGAACGAATAAAAATTATGATAAAATATTTCTCACAATAAGTATTGATAAAAATGGTATTTTATTTGTAGTAATTTATTTTCGATAAAAAATTTAAACTAAATTTTTCGTATATATTTACTATTATTTATAGTTTTATTAGTTGTGAATTGTTGAATCAATAAATGAATATTTGTAAATTTACTAAGGTCTATTCATTTAGGGAAGAAAACGGTTATGATTATTTAGCTTCCACGTGATTTAATTTTTTAAATTTTATTGGTCGAAAGTAAGGTCAGAAGGTGGAGCATTGTGGCAAATGTATACAATTATTGGATTATTTTGAAAAACGTCATAATTCAAGATGGACGATTTTTCTTCCCTATCTGAATAAAGTATAGCCAATCACTGTTGCCAAACAAAATATTCCTATTAAATTTCCCGTTAAATAACCTCACAATCAATTACGTAAATATTTTTGTGAAAAATGAGTGGAAAACAAGAGACAATTAAAGAAACTATTGGTTTTATTGGTGGTGGTAATATGGCAAAAGCAATATGCGATGGAATTGTACGAAAAGGTTTGAAAAAAAAAATTTAAATTCCATGAATCACGTTCAGTTAATTTCAGGTTTAATAAATTATTCCCAAGTTCACGTATCTGGCCCTCATTTGGAAAATTTGGCTGGTTGGAAATCGAATAAGGCGAATATAACAAATCTTAATGGATACGTAGTCGAACAATGCGATGTAATTTTCTTATGTGTAAAGCCACATATATTTGAAACGGCATTAAAGAATATACAGGAGACTATTGCCGATCCAACTCAATTAAAACCGAAATTATTTGTATCTGTAATGGCGGGAATTCGTATTGAACAATTAGAAAATGTAT
>SSSI01010068.1:0-22650 GCA_004796505.1 Oryzaephilus surinamensis
GTATCTGAGAATTTCGTATAACAGTTTACTTTATACGATCTGCTTTTTTTCGGATCTGTACCTGCCAAATCTGTACACGATCTGCTGTACCCATGAACACGAGAAATCGTATATAGTTACACGTATTTCGTATATTTGTACGATACGATTTACTAAGCTAATAAGCTTTTTTAAATGAAATCTCTATATGTATAGAGAAATATAGTATAACTTATTAATTGGTTAAAAAACTGAAGTGTGTCAATAATAATTATAACAAATGGAATACATTTAAATTTTAATTAAAAAAAATCTCTTAAAAATATATCTTTTTAATCACTATTAACTTTTTATCTCCAATCTTTCGCAACAAATTTAATTCCTCTTAAAATGTGTACAAATAGTTTTGGATTATTAGATAATGCATAATTGCATACAACGTGGTGATCTATAATCTATAGTCTTACAAAATCGATTACCGCATTTCCATCTACTGAAATACTGAATATAATGTTATTTACATATATATATTTTACATACATATGTATATTTATTATTACAGTCCTGTAGGAGTATGGCCTGTTATATTATAATATATAATATACTATACAATTATTATACAAAAAGCACATACCTACGAATAAACAGCATTATGGATATTTGCTATATACGAAACAGTACCTGTTGTATCTGCTCGTATCTGTATCTGTTATACACGAAACAGTATCTGTTACTTACGTGTATCTGCTATACACGATCTGCTTTAAATTTGAATCTGCTATACACGAACTGTGAATGACATACTCGTACCTGTACACGATCTGTACTCGTGTTTCGTGTACCAGATCTCGTGTCTTACCTGCTTTCAGATAATCTGTTCCCAGCTCTATTCTGCATCTCTTCCTCATAGTATCCACCTCACCTGATTACAGTCGGTTTTTTTCTCTCTCTCTCTCTTTCTCTCTCTGTGTACACACAGAGAGATATTGTGTGGAAGAAGCCGGACCTGGAGGGCTAGCCGGCGCCAGTATTTTGCTCCCACCATACGTCTAGACTCATGCTCCGTACTCCAAACAACCATTATTCCACAAAGTTTGAGTTGATCACACAACAGAAGGTTAGTTGTATAGATGGAAGTGAAAATGTTTGTTGTGTTACACCGTTTGTAGTTTTCTATAGTATATTTTTTTTCATTTTTATTTTTGATAAGTGTTTAAGTTGTCAATTTACAAAAAAAAAACAACACAATATACAAATTTTCGTTTTCGTAATCAGCAAAAATTTAAATGTCTCGATGATGTTGCATGTGTTCCAACTTGTAAATCTAATCAAAGTGTGCATGTATTATACTTGTAATAGTGAATATCTAGTGTATATCATCAGATACAAATAGAATTTCGGAGAAAATTGGCTTTATTCATATATGTTAAGTGGTTGTTGTTGTTCTTCTTCTTGTTGTTGGAGCACGAAAGTGTGTTTTAATATTTGCCAAATGCTGTACCACCAGTGTGGCAGTGGTGGCGGTGGTAGCGGCGGTAACAACAACAACAACAATAGTGATAATAGTAATAGTAGTAGTAGTGAAGAAGACGGCGGCATTAACAACAAAATTCCGTTTCATGTTCATGTTTCGGAGCAAAAAAACACATTTAACTAAGCAATTGTTGAAGGTGAGAAAACGTCTTCAACGGAAACAAGTAGCTGATGGTGTACAAAATGAAACCGGGTGTACGTTTGAAGATGATTACACGAATATATCATCACAACAACAACAACAACAACAAACAAATAATAGTGAGAGTGTTGAGACATTATTAAAACGGCTGCAAGACAATCAGTTGGATATGCTATTAAAAGCGGTACTCGGTTTAGGTAGAGATAATAGATGTAATTGTGTTCTATTACCAAGAGAATTAAATGACAGTGAACCGCACATGGTGTGCTGTCGAACGTGGAGGTGGCCCGATTTGAGGCAAAGCAATGAACTTAAACAGTTGCCAATGTGTCGTTCAGCTTCTGATCCAATTTATATTTGTTGTAATCCGTACCATTGGAGTAGACTTTGTCAACCAGGTAGATATTGATGTGTGGTACCGAATCTTTAATTCTTGTAATTTTGTGCTAGTGTGTAGGCCATCTTTTGCATAATTTTCTTGACATTTACAATCAAAATTCAACTAGTTACTAGATAGATTTAATGAAAGTTGAATTGACCGTGGGTAGGATTTTTTTAATCCCGAAAACTTGTAATTAATAAAACTTGTTGTTATATATTGTCGGGATTATTATTAAAGTAAATGATCAAGTGCATCATTTATATGTTCATCATGTTGGAACGATTAATGCAACCGCACATGATATTTATATATATATGAAGTGTATCATTAAAAACCATCAACGCTCGCCGAGTCCGAGATATTTTGTGCGTAAAGCGTGGGTCTCTTTTATATTATGTCGTTTTCTAAGAAACTTATAGAGTATGTGGAATCCAGTGGGCTGGACCACATCATTGTCGGATAAATGAAATCGGATGACCGATCCAAAGAGTCGTCTTTCTCACTTTAAACGTTATAGTCAAGTTTACGATTCTTATCCTTTCGGAAATCGCAGAGATGTTTAAGGACCTGTTGCTTCTCATTTTCTTTTATTTTCTGCTCTAAAATTGGATATGAAAAGTTTGCACAATAGAAGAAAGTGTATAAGAAAACAGAGATGAAAATAACTGGATGTTTTGAAGTGGAAAACAATGGGTTCTTAGACCTGTTGCTTGTTTTTTTTTTGCTGATTCCTGTTGAAAGCTTCTGTCGCAAAGTGTGAATTTTCCAAAGAATCTCAGACTTTTGTCGAAAGAAAGAGAAATAATGAAAATGAAAGGTTTATTCTTGAACCTGTTGCTTGTTTTCCTTTTGTTTCCATCTAAAATTAGTTTAATTCTCAAATTGAATAGATATACAGAGTCAGCTGTGGTTTTGCACAAGATATATCTAGCGAACAGTTTCCACTAAATAAATCTTCCTAATTTTGGATAATAAATTCGTTAGGTATCCGATAGCATGTTTTTCTTGTTTTCCAAAAGACCCTTTCGAAATTACAAACATAAATCACGAATTAAATCGTATCGAATTAAATTGGTGATTTTTTAGTCTCCGCTTTTCTAATACAATAAATTAAAGTGTGTTGTTTTGCAAAGAAAATTGTATCAAGCTCAGTATTCGACTGAATTTTGCCAAAAAATATGACTACAATGAAAAATGAATTGTTGTTGAAAGGCGGAATTTTATGACAATAAAATAGCTTTTATTTATAGATCTCAGACACATTTTAATACCATTCATATAATAATATTAATGTCGTCTTTTGAGTGCAAAAGTGTGCTCGCCCTTGCAACAGGTAGACTTTTAACATAAATATTAAAAAGAGTTGGAAAACAGGTGCAAAAATTCATGGACCATAAGGACAACATATATATTTTTCCTTTGCTTCTCTCTTTCTTGTATAAATACCGTTTTGTATTATAATCTAGTATGAATGAAATCCGTTTTATCCAACTGTTGTTTTTTTTCTCCTCATCTCTCTTTTTCTCATTCACACCAAAAACTTATTGTGTATGTGTGTGTGTGTGTGGGTCGATATATTTATTATTCTTGTATTGTAATTTGAATATTTTATTGAACCACGACGAAAAAGTAACGAAAAAAAAATTATATAATAACACCAAAAAAGACTTTTAGCCACAAAACCACCGCCTGATTACGAAAAGTTGAAGCTTTTAAATAATTTAGATAATAGATATTAATGGGTCCAGGCGTGTCATTGACGATGATGGCCTTCTTTTCGAAACACAATTTTTTCATTTAGTAAAATTTAGATAAAACACAAAATAAAAGAGGGCAAATTTCTGGGAAGGGATTTTTGACATGTTTAATCAAAATATTAAGAATTCCTCCATGTCTCCGCCACTGATTCACTTTTACAACTCTCCCAGGTATGCTCTGGATGATGATGGCATGTGTGTGCGACTGAGGAAGTCATGAAAGAATAAAAATTCTAGATTGTTAAAAGGTAGACGAAGACAGTCTGTGTTGGAATTCTTTCAACCTGTGTGTGTGTGTGTGTGTGTGTTGTTGTCGGTCGATGGCAAACAGACAATTTTTGTACCACCCATCAGCAGAAGTGAATTGGAGGGCCTGATGGCGCCATTATATCTTTTCTTCTTATATATACGCCTGTGGCTGACCGGCTGTTCTTTCGTCTGTTTTCTGAACTAAATAAATGCTGATGATGATGATGATGTTGATGGTATGTTTGTATTTTATGCAGACAGGTATAGAGGAACTGGTTAAATAGATGAGAAGAGAGGAAGAGAAAAAAAAAACCAGTGGATTTCCTACAATTTTTTTTCTTCTAAATTCATTTTGATTTATACGTATGGAAGAAAATGTGATAAAATTGTGTGTTATCTTTCAACTTCTTCCTCATTATCTCACTTTTCTAACAACAATAATGAGGTTTTTAAATGTGAACGTAGGCGACAAAGAGACATCCACTTTGTTTTCTCTCTTTGTTTTCGGCGTAGGTTTGCACCAAAGGCATTTTATCCTATTTAGAATCTTATTTACATCATCATCTTTATATATATACGAGTTTTTAGTCAACTAAAGTTGAACTCACACGGTTTTTTCGTAAATAGATTCTTATCGAATTTCGTTATCAATTTAAATAGCAATTTTTCTATATATTGTGGAATATAGAATGGTGGTCATGTGATAAAATACACGGCGCCACATTAAAAATAACACCTACTTATATTTAAAATAAAAAAAACCCGTACACGTTTATTTATAATAATAATTGTTTAATTGTCTTTTATAGCAAATTATGGTTAATTTATTAACAAAATAAAAAGTTTTTTCTTATATATTTATATATATAGTACATGACACAAAAATAAAATTATATTTATTAATATAATTGTATAAAATATGTAAGACGCCTTGAACATTCTACATAGAATGTTTACTATATGTGGCGCCATACTTTTATTACAATATTATTTATGTGTTCGACTAATTATTATCGTCTTATTTATTTTAATATATAATATTCAAATGCCCATTTCATACATATAAATAATATTATAATTTTATTTAATATTAATAAAGAGATTTACATATATATATATATTTACAAAAAAAAAGTTGCAATTAAATGAGGAACGTTTTCATAAACTTGTAGAAAAAAAACCTTAATATATGAAACTACTTAATCATAAATTTATTACATAGTTAATTAAATGCAACTAGAATTATTATTTATATATTAAAATTGTAAATGTCATTAAAATGATGGTTGTGGAAAAAGCAAATCGAGTATGTGTTAATTATTTGAAAATAAAAATTTCTAACGGTTTAATAGACGGATACATTAAGGGTTTGTTAATTATTATAATAATAAAAAATTGTTTTATTACAGTTTTTTGATAACACAAAATATAAAATGCAGTTATATATATTTATGATTTTTGTATCAATTTTTATCAACAACAATATAATATATAATATTAATGTCATTGAACTTGCTTATGTGAATGATTTTTGTATTAAATAAACACTATCAATTAACCTCCCTTTACAATTTAACACCAGCGTTTTGTATTTAATTGATAATTTCTCTAATTATTTATTTATATTGTTTCTAGAGTCACCTCCGCCCCCATATAGTCGTCACAATATACATAGGATAAGACCTGAAGGTGAGTTTTTCCTATTTCTTTTTTATTTCATCAAAATTCAATGTATGTTTTATAAACATTCGATGCTGTTTTCATCTTAAATAAGATGAAACTATGCAGCAGCCGTAACAGCATCTCTCCTTCAGGCCAGATTCAAGTCGACCTCACATTATGGGATGCTTTTTAAACTTTTATACACACACACATACATATATACATGTATAAATGGTTTCTTCTTCGTCTTTCACACACGAAACGAACCTCTTCAACATTTTTCCCATCTTTTTCTGTGTGCTGCTCTTCTCCAAACAGCATCCAACTAAACATATAATATTCTTCCAATGTTGCCACGTGTTTTAAATTTTATATATATATAATATACACATATGAAGGCCGATTACTTTTCTCTCTACATATATATATATATGTGTATATGCTCTTTTATATACCGACTTTATCCTTTTTAAACTGTATAAAAATATAACAATGGAATAACCTTTGAAAATATTTCCTGGCGCCTAAAATCTAATAATACACACACGAACGATTTTTCACACCATTGCAATAACAATTATTTTGTTGGTTTTGTTTTTATTTATAAATACGACGAAAAAAAGAACGGCAATTTTCATTATTATTTCCGAAATTGTATTGATACAACACAGGGGAGTGCTGGATAGGGGAAAGTTGGTTAATTGGATTTTCCTGTAGTGTTGAATGTTTTTTCGTAAGAAAAAATAATAAAATAATGTCAAACGACCGCCAAGGTCGTATAATACATAAATATATTTGTGTTGTATAAACATTGTTCAATATTTTTGCTATCGTAAGCATACTTGTTAAGGTATTTTGATGTTTATAATGCGAGAAAATGTGTGTAAACATGTTAAGAATTAAATATATATGCTTATTTAGTTAGAAATATGTATAAAAATTGTCTAAACAATGTGTAAACTTTTCCTTAAAACTTTTTCACTGCTGTGGAATTTAGTTGGTATAATCTTGAATTTTCAATGAATTAAAACAAAAAATTTCAGAGATAGTAGGCGAACCACCTTAAAATATCGAATGAATGATTTTTTTCCCATAACAGTGGGCTTGGAATAAATTGATAAAGGTGTACACTAGAGGGGGTCAATGGAATAACGTGAGGCGCCACCAACATCCTGTCGTTTTTTTAGGGCGCCATCTCGTCACGGGTGTAAATCCCTTTCATTCACACCAGTATCTATTTTTTTTTTAATTTTTTTTCTTTTTTATTTCAGATCGTGCACCATGTGAACTTCCAATTGTGTGTCGCGATTATCCACCAACGTCACTAACCACCAACGGAGGTAAGGGGGATGAAGTTATTCAATATACAGTTTTTAGACACTATAGAAATTTGAAAAAAAATAGTCACCACGCCCTGTTTAGGCCCGAGGGCCTAAACTTCTTGTATTTTACACACACACACACATATAGATTTATTTATAAATGTGGGGAGAAAGGTGTATATAATACGGTGGGGCCTCTTTAAAATCGGGGGGAATACTTTTGTTGGTCACCTTGAATGGGGCCCGGCTTTAATAATAATAATAATAATAATAATATGTGAAGAGAGAGCGGCATTATATTATGATGTCATACGTGTGTATAGATTAAATTTATCTATAATTAAATAGAAAAAAAAGAATAATGTATATGTATGTATATATAAAAAAAAATGTTTTGGGGAGTGCGGTTTGAAAAGAAAAACAAATTGCCGGCGCGCCGCCACTGTCGTCGCATTGTTAAAATTATTACAATATCAAAGAGACAATACATTATATTATTGAAATTGTGTTGTTATTTTTAAAATCTAGTTACTTAAATTACGTACGGCGCGTCTAAAAACCGATGAGTTTACATATTTATCTCAATATATCGGCGCCAATGTATTTAAAACGACATCTTTTTGTTTTTTTCGTGTCTCCCGATTGAATTAATGTCATTTAGGGCCATACAGAATATGAATATTGTTGTTGTCGTCTTGAATTTTGTGACATGTGTTTATTTTTTCAGTTTCTGTTAATGCAAGTCTTATAATATTGTAGGCGACCCTAAAAAGGTGTGCCCCTATATAACGTACTTGTGCCCCCACAATATTTCATTTGTAATAAAAATGTATGTATGTCCTTCCTACGGCCTTTCCACGGTCGGTATTATTATTACCGATAAGCTTTATAAAAGGCTGGCGCCGGCGCCTATTTATATAACATTTACAATATGTTACGTTTAGTAGTTTTTTTTTTTTTTTAGTTTTTGTTCCATTTTCTATAATATGTATACTTTTTGTTATAATTGATGTCAAATAGACGTTTTTATCAATAATTAAAACTAATTAGTGTTTGATAAATAATTTTATTTTAATAAAAATTTTACACTATTATATAAATAAAGTTTTTTGATAAAAATTTGTAATCAACCTTGGCATATGTAAATTAGGATGATTTTTTTTACTTGTCTACGAAAATATCGTAATTTGTCATTCTATGGAAAAGAGTTTTTCTCGTATGTGTGTGTGTAGCTTAATTTGTATTTCTTGGAAAATTGTACCGATTCTTATGCCAAATAAAAATTTCTACATTTTTTTTTACAACACACACATGTAGTTTTGTTTATCGAAAAAAGTATGAATTAGTTTGAACAATAATCTAGTTTATTGAACTGAAAAATCAATTAAATGATTAGATAAACTAATATAAATGAATTTTATGAAGAAATTTTATATACAAATAAAATTTCATTCATATTTGAGTTGAAAGTAGAGTTGGGCAGCTTTTGAACTAGAAGAAATTTTTTTCTAGTACTGTAAAACAATTTTTTTGAAAAATCATTTATTTGAGAATAAATTTACAAAAAAACTAACCTCGCTATAACATTTTGGTAGTATGACGTAATTATTATTGGTCGTAATCTTGGCGCCAGCAGAAACTCGTAATATCTATTTTTATACATACATACAAAACCGACGACATCTTTATCTGTTTCTGTTTAATTTTTTCTCTATTTCATTCTAATTCTATATAATTGTCAATTTAAATATTCATAGAATAAAAAATTACCCCAAAAACATATACTGATTTTTATGACAGGTGGAGTTTTCTTCAAAAAAAATAAACTTTCCTATTTTTATATAAATGTATTTAATTAAAACCTGCCTGTTTGGCGCCCAAAAGTTTTTTTCTTCCACATAATAAAATGCATTTTTAAATTAATTTATTACCGATGTTTTCATACAATTTTTTGGCTCGATTTTCAACTTGTTGCTTTGATTTGATTTGCGAAAAATAAAGAAAAAAAAAACAAACTCAAGCAATTTTTTCAATTTTCGTTTTTATATTTTTATGCTAAGCACTGTTTCTATTGTACAATTCACCGAAATGTCAATAAAATATAAATTAATAAAAACATGCGATTAAAATCCTTTGATGTGTACATTTATATTGGGAAAAATATATAACATTTTCAAGATAACATAAAAGAATGCATTCAAACAAGTCAATAGTTTATCATTTGTTAAAATTAACACTAAAACACTACAATATTTTAAGTAATTATAATAAAATATATATTATAAGCATTAAAATGAATTAATAAATGTTTTTTTTTTGTTGGATAATTTTTCCTAATAGTCGTATAAAAAAAATGTTGGCGCTAGTTCAATAATTTCATTTAAATTTATTATACAAAAAATTGAAACTTTGTATTATAATCGTACAATAATTTTGAATATAGTATGACTAAAAGGCAACAATATAACAATGTGTATAAAAATTACGGTTATAATAACAATAAATAATACAAGTGTAAAAAGCCAACACGTGCATAATAAATATGCTCGTAGCATAAAAATTGTAAAATTTATATAGGAAAGTTTGAAGAATAATAAAAATGGGTGGGTTTTTCATTATTCTTTTTTTCATTTTGCAAACATAGTAAACATTATTATGTGCTATTCCAATATGAATTGGAAACAATTTTCTATAAAAAAAATGTTATTTTTCAATTATAATATTATTATTATTATAATGCCACAGTTGTGGCAAAATTGGCGCCAGTATGTTGCCACATTCTCTTTTCAGATCGCAATGACCTAATGTTTAATTTTATACCTGGCTAGAATATTTAACTCGTGTATAGAAATTTTATACATATTTTTTTTGCAAAAAATCGATAAACAAATCCGCACAATTATTCCGGTTTTCCTACATTTCCCTACATTCCCCTATATATATTTGCAGGAAAAATTCAATGTCATGTACAAGGTGATTTTCATGGATTTTCTCTCAATAAACTATTCGTTTTAATAATATTAAAAAAAAAATGTGTAGGCAGATAATGTGAAAACATCTGTTTTTCCAAAATTCTAATTTATTCAAAATTGTTTCCAGTTTTAACGGATAAAATAATTAAATTATAGCTGCCTGTTTTTTTTACTGAAAAAATTAGTTTCTCATCATTTTTAATGCCCATATATGGTTGGAATAGAATTTGCCAATATATTTATTAGAAAATACTTCAGCTCATTATAAAATAATGTGTGTCGGCTTATATGATATGAATTTTTTTTTTGGAGTAAAAATCATTGCATTCATGCTTTATAATAAATAATTATTATTGGGTACAATTTTAATGATGTATTCTCGTACATACACACTGGAAATGTATGGGAAAGTAATGCGATTATTAAGATGTTAAAGCCAAGTGGTTGTGAATTGTGATTTTATGATTAAAATTGATTTATGACTTATATATGTATTGCAATCATTTAAATAATGCTGCGAATGCGAATTATATGGAATTTGAGAAAGTTTGTGAGAAAATTCATTATAATAATAAAATTGTTATTAGGAATGTGAAATTTTCCAATCAATTGAACGAATCGTGACTTTTTACGGAAAATTTATAGTTGGAGATCATTTTTTTATTGATCATTTGTACGAGTTTGCTTAATTAAAAAATTCTAATCAATATAAAAATTGCATTAAGAAAATCAATACGATTATAAACTTATGGAATTCTTACACCTTTTACAATATATAATTTGATTAAAAAGAATCATCATCAACATTGATTTTTGTTATGGCCACCTACATTGTCGGATGCAAATTTCAGAATATAATTTAAATTGGCCATCTTTTAACCAAATCAACATCATCGTAATATAATGAGCAGAAAAAAAACGCACTCATGCAATCATTTAATCTGTATTATTTATATACCTTCTGGTCACTTAACATTATTATTATTTTTTTCCCTCTGCTGTGGTACTTTTCTTTCATTCTCATATTCTTTATACACAACAATCTGTAAAGTATAATAATAAGTTTTTGTTATTTTTTTATTATTACATGCTACCATATCGTCGGTAATAATAAAGAAACATCCAACAAGAACAATAATAATAATAATAATAATAATTGTCTATAAAAGTGAGCCACCATCACACAATACAATTTTAATATATCCACAATAATAATTATTATTATATGAAAAAGTTGGTTGTAGTTTTTCTTTTTTTTTTTGACGTAATAATATACTTAAAAAAATATCAGTAATATTATACGGTATATAATAGAAGACGAAGAAGAGAGGTGAATGTGGGGGTGGGGCGGGGGGACAGGCAGGTGTTTATGATCGATCAACATGCACCTCGCGTTCACCGTCGTTCGTTCGTCCGTCCGTCGACGAAGAATAATATAGACGCCTGGCGCCAATCTATGTGACGTCATTGTCGTGTTGATGAGCGCACCTGTCAATGACACGTACACCACCAATAATAATAATAATAATATGTATAACAAAACAAAACAAAAATTTGTATAACACAATAAACAAAAGTCACATTTACACAGCTAAAATGTTTTAGTTTGTTATCTTGATAATAGATGTCGTAATGTGTTTGTTTTTTTTTTTGGAATTTCAGATTCAAATATGAATCAGATACGTTGCTGGTGCAAATTGGCGTATTGGGAATTGGCTGAACGTGTCGGTCCATTATATTGTGTTGAACAATCGGCTGTGAATGTTTTTGGTAATATACCATGCGGTGATGGACTTAGTTTAGAAACATTAACGCAACATCGTTGTGGTCCACAGGAGTCGGTGAAGAAGACAAGGTGTAAAATTGGATTAGGTAAACGATTTAATTTAATAAATGAAAAAATCCAAACTAAATATATTAAATTATATTTTGTTTAGGAATAACACTATCGCAAGAAGACTGCGGCCGTGTATGGCTATACAATTTAAGTGACCATCCAGTCTTTGTGAATTCACCGACATTAATCGATGACGATCAACTAATGTCCGATTTAATATCGTCACCAATACGTGTACCTGCTGAACATTGTTTGTGTATATATGATCCAACTAGGCAAACAACAACAACAACAATAAACAATTTAAATTATTTACGATCAAATTATGGACCAATTGATACGAATTCGATACGTGTTAGTTTCGTTAAAGGTTGGGGTGCACCGAATTATAAACGACGTGAAATCACATCGTGCCCGTGTTGGTTAGAAATTTTATTGGCTCCATGCAGGTGATCCATAAACAGCAGCAAAATAATATCGAAAAGCAGTTGTAGTTGTAGTTGTCGTCGTCGTTCGTCGTTCGTCGATCCATATACATATATTGTTAATGTTTTCTTTTTTTTATTATTATATATTATATAATTGTTGTTATTATAATATATATATGTAAAATATATATATATTATAGTTGCTGCGCTGCTGAAAGCTATTAAAATGCTGCTGTTGTTTACGCCTTTTTTATTAAATATATAAAATAGTTCATTTTTTTTGTTTTTGGAAATCCGCCTCCAAAACTTTATTTTTTAAACTCCTCACAGCGGCGAGATTTTTTCTTCTTCGATTTGTTTTAATAAATCATATTATATTTGTACAAATTGATGAACTTGTGATCTAATTTGTATTTTCTTTTAGAGAGAATTGTCTTAATATATATTTTTTGTTTGTTTTTTTTTGTTTTTTAATTTTGTATTGAAAAGGCTGAATATCAAAACAATATTGTAATTTTATTAATTAGTGTTTGTTGTTTTTCATTTTTTATTTAATTTGTACTATTCCCACACCTTCCAAAAAATTCGTTTTTTCTGATTAAAAAGAAAACAACGCGTACTACTCCATAATATTATTTATTAATAATATATGAAAAGCTTTACATTTATTTATTTTTAGTTTGTATTTTAAATTGAATTGTTTTCTCATATGGCCTTAATTACATCGATTAATTCGATGTTTATTTACAAGGTCTTTTGTTTCTGTACAAGAATTTATATATTTCTCAAATTAATATTATTACTTTTTATTTATTTGCATTTGATTTGTGCCTCTATATGTATATTAAATGAAGAAAAAAAAATAAACAGGGCTGAACATTTTGTAATTTTGTAAAAAAGCCTTACATTGTGTGGGACCATTTAGACTTGTATAAAATTTAACGATATTTGCAAAATAATAGATAATTTATTATTAAATTAGTTAAAAGCATTTTTATTTTTGTATATTCTCGTAATAATTATTACCTCTATTTTTTTCTATTATTATTGTTATACTAAAATTTCTTTTGAAATGTACTTATTCATTTTTTATTTATTGGTTTTGTTTTGGAATAAATAAAAAATGAGGAGAATAAAGGGGAAAAACACCATTTTATGTAATAATAATAATAATCGAAATAAAAACAATTTGTAAATGTTTGTAAAAAGGACTTTTGAAAACTCTTTCGATTTTTTTTTAGAAAAAAAATATAAAGAGATTTATTATTATTCTATGTTACTAGTCAGTTAAGAGATAAATTAATAAAAATGAAAAATACAAAAACTTTTGCCTAATTAAATAGGTACACGATGCCATTTAAGAAGAAAAATATATATAAATATATAAGAAATATTGTAAATGATAGTGCCTTTATAGCAATTATATTAATTGAATGAAATAATACATTGAAAACAAATTGTCCCAAAAATATAAAAGACATTTCTGTTTCTATTTATTGATTCTAATAAATTATACATTTTTTTGTATCTCAAAATAAATTTATTATAAAATTTATATTTCAAATTGATTTTTATTTCCTTTTCCAAATGGACTCCAAGCTGATACCATCTAGTGTTTGTTCTGTTAACTAATAAAGTTTGGTTAGGAAGTGTAACCTCAAAAATTTTCTAAATATGATTATTTAAGAATAGCACAAAATGAATTTATGTCGTATTCGTTCATCAATAACGATAAAATCATTGAAACCACGATGTTTTTCATCAAGTATAGCGGAAGAGAGCGAATATACGAGCACACCACAATATCCAGAGATTCTGGACTTATCACTAAAAGCGAAATTGGAACGTAAAAGGGCTGCAATACGTGATGAAATCCTTAAAGTCAAGACAGTGGAAGAAAAACAAATTAAACTTAACATGCCAAAGTATTATGGGTTCAAAACTAACTTAGTTCAAGAAAGTGATATTCCTTACAACAGTTTAAATTATTTCCAACATATTACAAAAACGCATTTAATTGTTAACGAACAATTACCGGAATTTTACCATACGTTTAATGTAGACGATGTAGATATAAAGTCGCAAGTGGAAGAAGCGATTTATTTGGAAATTGAAGGTTACAAAAAGCTGCACGAAATCAACAAAACGGACTTAACAGAATCCGATTTGGACGATCTAGTCAGTAATGCTGTTACAAAACAGATAAATCGAGTTATTGTTAATAAACTCGCTAGGAATAATCCACATCTACTCACAGCACAAGTAAAAAACTAGTTTTAACAGACTGTAATATTCCCTATTCTAAAATATGTTCGTTTTTAGGTTGATTTCGATCCAAGACATGAAACGTTTTGGTTTTGTGGCGGTCTCGAGCCCCCAAATTACATCGTCAACACAAAAAAGAGCCTGGATTTCATGCAAGGCTTCGAAAACGAACCAATTGATCGTGGATTTTACTATACTGGTCAACCAAATTTAACACTACGCTCCGAACTGCCTTTACAGCCAATCATTTCACATTCTGAATCGGAGAATCCGGAATTCAGTGTACCGAATTTCGAATACGATCCGCGCGTGTTGGGCGTTGCAATTGAACATAAATTCATGGCGAATGTGCCCGGTTTTTGGCCGGGGGATCAACACGAATTCGGCTTGATTTCGTACCACAAGCGCGGCTATTTGCATCGCAGGGCTGAGAAGTATTTTAATGCCCAAGATGATGACCGGGAGGCATTACACAGTCAAGGAATTGTCAGTTCTTTCGGATGGTTGCATGCACAAGCCAATTTTCTAGGCTTCAACACATTTAATGACATCACTTATCCGCTGGTTACGCAAACAGTCATTACAAACGGACAGAAATGGTCGTTTTATGTTTATCAATTGAATACGACAGCATTATTCCAGGACAGTTATGAAAGAAATCCGAAAAAGAACTTGTGTTGGGCGATTCCTGAATCGAAACTATACGAATCGGTTGATAGTAATGGGAAATTAGTTGGTTTCAATGATGACACGTTAAAAACTTTGTTGAAATTCTATGTGAATGTACCGAAAGAGCGTTTAGGTGTGAATTTACGTCCATATTTGAGTAGTGAAGAGAAATTGGTGGCTGATTACGAGAATGCAGAGAAACGCCAATGGTTGGAAAGGGAATACAAACATTTGGTGTCGAATCGGCCAAGACATGTACCAATCGATGAGATTTACATGTGGGAACGAATCTATAAAATTAATCATAATTCGCGATTTATGGATAAGAAATTGCGGTTCTTTGAATTGAAACAACATCCGAAAAATCGACGTTTGGATGACCGTTTAGGGAATTATGTTCCAAGAGCGCTCAGACCTGACTTGCCACGGCATAAAGGACGCAGGGCGAACGAATATTGGCCTTAAATGTAATTTTTTGATTGGTAAACTTGTTAATAAAATTTTGTAAGATACGAGTTTTGTTTTCTTCTACAAATGGAAAAATTCGGACAGACACTTCGCTGTTTTGTTAATAGAATATGTACGATAAGACTTGCATAATTAATTAATGTTGCATAATACGAACATTCGCTTTTTTAACATTGAGAAATTTATTTATAAATACAATCGCGTACGATTTTCTCGTCGCCAACATTGTGATTCAAATTCACTATAAAACAACTGAAATACTTATCATTTTTCAAAATACTAATTGATTTTTGAACAGAAATTCTCAAGTACGAAATATTAGACTTCAAACGTTCTTAACAACGATTATATTATTACTTTACGCTTAATTATTGATAAATCGTACCACTATGTACGTATTTATCTCAGTTTAAAGGTCAAACTTTCTAATTAACTTGTGATTTGTTTTTATTTTAGTTGCGTACAAACATTTTAGTTTATTTTTAAACATGTTACGCTCAAATAAACTGTTTTCTTTAAGAGCAGTACATCGAAAATTTTCAACAATACAAAATACAAACGTAATAAAAAAACAGTTGTGCAAATAATCGACAAATACAAATATTAATTTTTAGATAAAAAACCAACAAAAAGACACACTTTTGGATAAATTTGGTAGAAATCACAATTATTTACGTATATCATTAACTGAACGTTGTAATTTAAGATGTAAGTACTAGTTTTATAATTATTATATAGAAAAACGAAAATTCAAAGGACAAATGCATAATTTGTTCTGTAATTTAGGTCAGTATTGTATGCCTGAAGCCGGTGTAAAATTAACAGAAAAATCAAATCTATTAACCACCGATGAAATAATTAAATTAGCCGAACTATTTATCAATGAAGGTGTTAATAAAATACGTTTAACTGGTGGTGAACCGACGGTACGTAAAGATTTAACAGAAATAATTAGTAAGTTGAAATACAATTAAAAAAAAAACAACGAAAATCTGTGTGGAAATTTTGTAGGCCGTTTAAAAAGCATACAAGGCCTAGACACCGTTGCCATAACAACAAATGGTCTAATGCTAACAAAACAATTAGTTAAATTACAACGAGCCGGCTTAGATATTATAAATATCAGTTTAGATACATTAAATAAAAACAAATACGAACAAATTACACGCCGCAAGGGATGGGAACGTGTTTTAATGGGTATCGATTTAGCATTACAATTAAATTACAATCCAGTTAAAGTGAATTGTGTCTTAATGAAGGGTTTCAACGATGACGAATTATTAGATTTCGTTCAATATACAAAAGAACGAAACATTTACGTACGTTTCATTGAATATATGCCGTTTAATGGCAATCAATGGCAACATGTTAAAATGATGTCATACAATGAAATGTTAACAAACATTAAACGAGTTTATCCCGATTTGGTGGAATTAAAAAATGCACCCAATGACACGTCCAAGGTGAATTCAAACACATTAAAAACAAACTTAGAGATTAAAATATGAAAAAACGAATTGTAGGCTTGGAAAGTGCCCGGTTTTCGTGGCCAAATTGGCTTTATCACATCAATGACTGAACATTTCTGTTCAACATGCAATCGTTTACGTTTAACAGCTGATGGTAATTTAAAAGTGTGCTTATTTGGTAATACGGAAATTAGTTTAAGGGATGCATTACGTTCCAAACAATGTAATGATGATGATTTGAAAGCATTAATTAGTGCGGCTGTTAAACGAAAGAGAAAACAACATGCAGGTTGTTTTCAACAGAATTTTTTAAATTTACTGTTCAACAAAAAAAACTAATTTCAGGCATGCTAAATGTGGCCAAAATGGACAACCGACCAATGATTTTAATTGGTGGTTAAATGACCTGTTTTTATTTTCCAGATAATTCAAATTTAACACATATTGACGCAAAAACTGGCCACGCACAAATGGTAAATATATCAAATAAACAAATCACTGAACGTACAGCAAAAGCATCTGCTTTTATAAATGTTGGTAATGAAATTATAAATTTAATTGAAAAAAATTCTATACGAAAAGGTGATGTTATCAATGTGGCCAAATTGGCTGGCATTTTAGCAGCAAAAAAAACATCAGATTTAATACCATTGTGTCATAATATCGTATTGAATCAAATTCATTTGGAAACAAGTATTTTAGATAATGAAAAAATATTAATTGAATCATATGTTAATTGTAATGGGAAAACTGGTGTGGAAATGGAAGCTTTAATGGCTGTTACAATAACAGCATTAACAATTTACGATATGTGTAAAAGTATTAATAAACGTATTGTTATCAGCGATATTAAATTATTGAATAAAACTGGTGGCAAATCTGGCGATTATTCGTACAATGATGACGAGATTCGTGTCAAAAATTACGATCGTACACCGATTCAACATTCTGAAACGTCAATTTTCGTTGGAAGCGTTTAATAAACTATAAATAAATGTTATGGGACCATATTTTATATATTAAATATTATACAAATAAATTCATTTTTAGTACCTGTTTATTTTTACTGCAAAAAAATCAATACTATTACAATTATTTAAACTATTACAAAAAAACAAAGAGAAAAAAATGTGTTTTTTGGGAGTAAAAAGGGTTGTTGTTGTTGTTTTTAATATTCATTATTAATTGCAAATGAAAATTATAATAATAAATCAAATTTTCCTTTTTAATTTTCATTTTTTCTTTTTTTTTTTAATATAAAATTGTAATACACATACAACTGCTTATTTTTATTATAAATTGAGACATATATAAATTCATTATTCAGTCCTCTCATAATTAATTATTTTTATTTTTTTTAAAGACCATCTTTTCATTTTTACTATTTCATCATCATCATATTTATTTAATATACAATTGTGAAAAACAAAATGATACAGTGAAAACAGAGAAAAGATTCGGCCTATTTTTGTCATTATTGAAAAATTGCATTCAAATTTCATTATATTTAAACTAATACATATATAAAGAAATTTTTACTGATTGCTTCAAAACTACAACTATTTTTTATTTTTTTGTTATTATTAAAAATTGAATACGAGAGATTAAAACAAAAAAAAAACATATCAAAGTGAACTACTGCAAATATTCTAGTGTCGTTGAGGGCGGTTGTTCCGGTGGTTGTGGTGGTGGTGGTGGACAGGGGGATGAAACATTTGTTTTTTCTTTTTAGGTAAAGCAAAAAGCGCACAAATTATACAAACAAAAAAAAAATTGTAAAAAAATTGCAATAAATGTTGTTTTAGCTGTAATCAATTTGTTTGTTTTTCTTAATGATAGCGTACACTGTTAAAAATTTTTGGAAAAAAAACAATAAAAAATAGACAGTGTTACAAAAAACACACAAACACGATTTTAAATTACTGCTAAAAAACATCACAATGCAAACAAATGCATTTCAAAAATAATAATAATAATAATAATAATTAATAACTAATAAAATATATAATTATATTGTACAAAGAGAAAAACTTAACTTGAATTTTTTAAAAAAACACGATATGCCAACAAAAAATTCAATTTTGTATAGAAATACGCTATTAAAACCGTTTTGTTTTTTTCAAATTAGGGGGGCAAATATCGGGCATTGAGAACATACAGGTGGGGAACAAAAATATATATATAAATCTAAAAAAAAAAATAGTTAATAAAACTAATTCTCTCACTCGTACGGTTCTTTTAATCAAAATTAGACAAAATTCAGTTTGACGGGGTTTTTTTCCTTTTGTTGTTTTTATTATTTTGGGGGGGAGAAAAACAGAGAGTGAGAAACTTTTTAACAAATTGATTCAATTAATTTTTTTTAAACTGCACAAACTATATTATATATATATATAAAAAAAAACACAAAATTAATTAAATCAATTTTACGTAAACAAAAAAAAAAAACTATAAACAAGAATAAACTAGTAACAATATAAATATTTTTTTTTAAAAAAAAAAACTAGTTTAATAAATTTACAACAAAATTTCGATTTCTTTTTTTAAAGAAATAAAAATTATGTTAACATTATGGCCAAAGAACATGAAATTGTGGGGACCAATTACAATTATGTATATTTTCGTAGTTTTTTTGGGAGTGAGAGACGGGAAATTCGTTTTTTTTTAATTTCGTTTTAAAAAAAAAATACAATAATATTTATACACGCACACACACTCTCACATTCAGTCCCATCACAATATTTATTATCAAATTTTTCAAATTTTTATACATCCGCAATTATTATTTAAATTTTTTCTTTAATGATACACAGTTCTTTTGAATTAATTCATTTTTAAAACCCTTTTCTTCTAAATAAGTTAATATAGTAGTAGTAGTAGTAGTCGTTTTTTAAACATAGTAATATAAAAAATATATTTAAATATTTTTTTTTGAAAATTTTGTTTTTTTTTTCATAATTTTTCAAATATATATATATTTATATAATAATATTTTTAAATTTTTTTTTTTAATTAAATCACACTTAGCTCCAGGAAGGATACGAATCCTGGTACCATGTCTGTTGATCTCCATTTACATCTGCCGTTGTGCCCAATGGTTGTTGTGGCAACGGCTGTGTACCCCAATTGCTCTGATAACGGCGTTTTGTCTCCCCCTGGTTCTGGTGACCCCCGTCAAATTTCCGTTTACCTAAACAAAAAAACACCAACATTAACAATATTATCAAAATGAATAGAAAAAATCCATACAAAATACTACAAAATCAAAATTAACAGCAAAAATAACAACACCATAGTATTATTTATTAATATGAACAAAAACCAATTAGGTAATTAAACAAATTTCAAACGAAACAATTATTTAGGAAGCGGCCATTAGGAATTCTAAAAAAGGAATTGAAAAAAGGTTAATTATGGATTTTTTTTCAAAATTAGAATAAAAAAATTTACCTGGTAAACTTCCCTTGGCGCGGCCCACTCCACGAGCGGTTTGGCGTACTGCCCCACGTCCCCCTGCTGCTCCGCCCCGGCCCGCCGCTCGGTTGACCGCCGCTGCCGGTCCCCCACGGGCTGGGGGCCCACCGGCCCGGCCACGTGCCACCACCCCACGCCCACGGCCAGCCTAAATTCAAAAACAATACGAATCAATAAACAATTTTATTTAAAACAATTTTTGAAAAAAAATAAAAATTTAAGTAAAACAAAAATATAATTCCAAATAAAAATAAAAGGAACACAGTGTTTTTTTTTGAAAATTAAACAAAAATTGTTTACAGTTGACTCCTTTCTACCGTTATTTAATATTTTATTCCAGTATTTCTATTTTTTTTTATTTTTTAAATAATGGGAGAAAGGAAGGAATCATAGGAAGAATTTTCAAAATAAAATTTGTGGCAAATTTTAGACAATTAATAAAAATATTTTGTTAAATTTGTTAGTAAAGCATTTGCCACAAATTCTACATTAATTTATTATAAAATAATAAAACAGAAAATTAATATATAAAGGAAACCTCACCAAAAAAAAGGGAAACAACAAACGGGAATATTTTTGTGAAATTTGCAAATTTTTTTTGTAAAAAACATTATTTTTTTTTTTGGTAGAAAGGCTGCAACACAAACCTGTGTTCCACCACCACTGCCAACGTCGTAGTACACGCTGGTAGGGCCCCCTTCATCCAATTCCTAAGTGTCAACATTACGACGAATTATTTTTCAAAATTAAATCAATTATATATATTATAAATTATAAATAAAAGTTTATAATAATAGCGTAAACACTTAAGACGAAGGAGTTTTCTTTTATTTTTAAATAATTTTATTTATCTCTTTTTTTTTTCACCCCTTTCTGTGGCCAAGCTCTAGAATAAAGGGTTATCCAAAGAAAACAACAAATAAATAAACAAACAAAAAAACAACAAAATAATATGTGTGTAAAGCAAAATAAAAGCAATAAAAGCATGAAAAAAAATTGTAATAAGCTTTTAAAGCGTACTAAAAAAAAAAATTAAAGCGAAATTAATCCAAAAGCAGAACAAAAGCATAAAGACATTTTAAAAAAAACTGTACATTTGATTAAAAAAAACCAAAAAATAATTGTTGACATAAAAACAAAAAAAAAATGCGTTCGAATTATTTTTGTGGGTGGTGTGCTTTATTTTTTTAGTGTATTTTTGTGTCCAAAAAAAAATATATGGGCGGCGAATCGGTGTTTTTTTTTTCAAAAAATTAATTATATATAAATTTCCCCAAAAACATTTTTTGGATAACCCTGAAAGTCAAGAGCACATCATATCTGAACCAGCAAAAAGCTGGAACAAGAAAAATTGCATTTTTCCATTGTGTTTGCTTTGTTTTTGTATAAACCTGACTCACTACAAACGAATTTGTTTAAATGCGGCACAAATCTCTCTTTTAACTATTTTTTTTATTTACCGGCTCGAAGTTGGCTCAGATATGATCTTTTATAAAATTTCGAATTTTTTTTTGGTCAATTTGAATGTGGCAAGTGTTGAATGCATGCATTATCAAGTCGATAAAACAGAAAACCATATCAATGTTTTATTAATTAGTGCAAAAATATTAGTATGTTAGTAGTAAAGCGTTATTATTTTGAAATAAAATGAATATAAAAAAAAATAGGAAACTGTAATCATTTAACACTATACCACAATCAAAATTAACGCGATAATAATAATAATAACAATAAAAAATTCGATATATGTAGAATAAATATTAAAATAGAAAAAAAAACAATAAACATAATAATATATAATAATAAATAAAATAATAAAATTAAATTAAATAAAAAAAAAAATTTGAGAATGGATTATTTTGGTCCACCCACCGGTTGTGGTTGCCGACCCCGTCCTCGAGCCTGTGTTGGGGCCGGCGGGTAATCATAATAGTATTCTACATACCGGTAAAAGTCATCATAATATGGATCACTGTAGCCGCCTCTATAGTCTCCGTAACCGTAATAGTCGTAATCATAATCTATAAAAAGAGAGACAAGTC
>SSSI01010069.1:0-11520 GCA_004796505.1 Oryzaephilus surinamensis
TTTTATTTTGTTATCTCTGGGTAAATTTAATGTGGGCACAGCGTCTGGCTTCAAACCCCGGAAATTTTTAGGTTTATATCCGAGCAATTCGTGCTTCAGATTGCGTAAATAATCATTTTCAGTAAAATGCTTATTGCAAATATGTGCATTTTTCGAATTAAAACTGTCTTTACGGCAACAAGCTTTTTTCCAAGCTCTTGCAATATCAGTTTGTCTTGGAAATGTATAAAAGGTTATGTCACCAACACGAAAATTTTTACTTTGATTATCACTAGCACAACCAAATATTGCACAACGCATAATGAAAACCTATTCCACACTATTATCACTAATGTGCATACAAATATTTATCAATAAATAATACTGTTTTTTATAATAATAAGGCATAAATCACTGCTAAAGCACAATTTCATTTGAAAAACACGTTGTGTTTACTCTATGACTGACGTAACAATATGGCCGCCAACCTGCGCAGGATCATATCTTTTATATTCTTTCTTTCATGACATTAACGTACGCAACCTATTGAATTTAGCTACAGGCATAACGTTATTAAGTCATTAAAAAAATAGTTATAGAATTATTTTGAAAAATCCTAATTACTACTTAATGTAATTAAATTAAATTTGATGTGAGTTCACCTTTGCTCTTTAATCCTTGATTGGAAACTACTTTGCATTCACACCCCCACGTGTTGCACAGGCTTTATTATTATGCAACCAACAAAACTTGTATTTAAATAAAAACACTGGAAAATTAATGGAATAATTTAATTTATTTTGTGTATTTTATAACGAAAAACAATTCGGAATTTTACAAATATGATTTACACTAAACATTTTTATTTAATAATTTGATTTTCAATGTCTGTTAAAGCCCATTGATGGTCAACGATTTCCAGGGCTTCCCATTCGGCTTTGAAAGGTACTTTTGGGTCGTTTGGCATGCTCATAGCGGCACCAGACATTTGTTCTTGCATTTGTCGACTTTGGTCGGCAGCTAAAGGAAATTTTATCATTTTGATAACAATAAATTAGTCATACTAACCGTTATTTTCCCCAAGAACCAATGCATAAATACTTCTCAAACCGAATACATTTAGAAAATACCATGAAGCCGACGACACCCAGGAAGCATCCAAATGGGATAGCTCAATACCACGTTGTAACATGGGTTTAAAACGCAATGTTAAAGGAAATGGCACTTTGGCTGTAAACAAAACGAAAATATGTTAACGTATAACGAAATTTGCAGTTTTCTTACTTGTAATGAATCCAGAAAACATCCAATTAATCCAACCACCAATTATTATCATTGGTAGAACATTCGTTAGATTGCCTTTTACCATATCGGTCATTAATGAGGGATCAGTCATCATATTTTGTTGGGGAACGTTTCGTTTTACAGTCAAATAGCCTTCATCTTCTTTATTGAATACATGTCTTCTGGACAGAAACGAACTTTTCGGAATGTATTGTCCATTGTCACGTAAGGCTCGTGCACGAAATATTAATTGGCTACGAAAATATGTTAAACAAAATATAGCTTGGGAAAATTATCGATTTACCTATCGCGTAATTGTTGTTGTTCAACTTTCTTTTGACTGGACAATAAAATAGATATATAGTGGCGCAAAATTCCAACTAAAAATGTTATTATAACAATGGGCAGAAATACCCAAACACGAATTTGGGAATCAACAATTAAATCCGTGGTCATTTTGGACAAAATTTGACGAATTGAGATTGAGGTTAGTAACCACTTTATAGGTTTCTACTTGATCTTCAATAGTGCGGGAAATTTAAAAATAAACAAATCACTCAAGTTTTAAGCGCTTTATTTTAAAAACTTTAAAATATATATAAATGTAACACTTGTACATAACAAAAATAACACATTGTACTAATAGAATAACAATTGACTAATTTTGAAATGTAACAGTATCTGGAATTGGTAGCGGCTTTGACACACCAATTTTAACAATACCCTTTGGTGCACCTTTTAATGCTTGCACAGCTAGATCTAGTGAAACATTATCTAATACTATATCGTTTACATATAATAAACGATCACCCGGTATTAATCTACCGTCCAATTGTGCTACACCGCCAGGTACTAAACTTCTAATAACAATAACAGTATTTTTAGGATTGACTGGATCTTCATAATCCAATATAGAAAATCCTAAGCCATGTTCACCTTTAACTAATTCAATAACGTGAGACTCAGAACTCCACATTGCTAAACCAGTTAACGGTTCCAATGATCTAGATTTCATTTTATTAACTAGAATAGGACTAATTTCAATACAATTAGCTAACGACCCGTCTGATTTCGCTTTAACTAATCGATCATTTGAAGAAAGCAATAATTTATGTAGTGCAAGATTTACTGGACAAAACGACGTATCTTGTCGTTGTTCAAATAATTTTAAAGGATTCCTACCGCACACAATGCATACATTCATTGGTAATTCTTTTAATATATTAACAACATCGTGATGATTCATTCCCAGCAATTTGTACCCGTTTACTTCTAGTAATTCGTCGCCTGATTTTAAAGTACCATTACGTCCAACAGGCCCTTCACGTAGTATACTGCGTATATAGTGATGTGGACGCACTTCTTCACCATCCTCGACGTCAACAGTGCCTTCCAAACTGATTCCAAGTCCACTGTTTTCAGTGAATTTACTAATTTGTGCAACAATAATTTCCGTATCGGGATCGACTAGTTTTTTCCATTTGTTTTTCAGTTCATCCACGTTTATTTCTGGATCACTTTCGAATCTACAAATTTATAGCAAATTAGTTTCTACCAAGATGTACGAAAAATGTTTCCATTACTTTGTCGTTTCATTCGATGCAATCGCTTGTTGCAACTGTTCATACTTTGGTCCATGCAAATATCGTTCCAAACATAAATTAACAACCGTTCCACAATTTCTGAGCACCTCCACAGCTTGGAAATTCGTATATCCTTGTAGGGATATTCCATCGACTTCGACAATTCGATCATTTACTTGAATTTTTCCACTTACATCCGCTGCACTGCCTTTGTTAATGCTTTTCACAAATATTCCAGACAATTCCTCTTTTTCACACACATAACCAGCTATTGTAACGCCTAAACCATTAACATCTTTCTTCAATTGAACAACAGTCTTTTCAACTTCCGGCATTTCGATCATTATATCAACATTTAATATTGGAGTTTTAACAGTTTCATTAACTTTAATATTTTTTAATTCTTTATTAAATACTGGTGAAAATTGCCGACGCAATAATGTACGATCAACTTCATCTAAATCATGTAGTATTGCTGTTGGTACGACATTCTCTTCTACATACGCAAATTCATTTGGTATTGGACGTGCCACAATTAATCTAACATTAGTTCCGGACTGTCGTAAAACAGTTGCAACTTGTTCCGAATTCATTTTGTGTAAATTAATATCACCAATCTTAAAATAATTGTTATAAGAACATTTTCGGTAATTTTATCTGGTTGGTTACTTGTAAAAGGTGGTCTCCACTTTTTAAACGTCCATCCCGGCCAGCAACACCGCCTGGAAGGATTGTTTTCACCATTACCCACGAACTTTGCGTTCCAACTATGCCGAATCCCAAACCAGTACCATCGTTTACCAAACTAATACTTTCCACTTGCGACCATATGTAGTTTAACAAGTCTTCGTTATCATTTTTAGATGAATTACTGGCAGCAGAAGATGAACGACTTACAATATTGTAATCGTTGAAATAATTCAGGCCCTAACAAAAAAAAATCGGCAAATTATTCCTAAATATACGTTTTTTCCATTGTGAATCACCTCATTGTTTTTTTCCGTGTGTGAAGGGGATTTATTGTCGTGTATAGGATATGAGTATCCATCGAAATCTGATGAAGAATTTTCAACATCTTCAGCTAATATATCACCAATTGGTGGTACGTTTAAAATTAATTCACCAGCTGGTGTTATATCAAAATCTACTGGCAATATGCTTAGGCGGTACGTTAACTGTTTATTTAACTCATACAATGAGTCTTGTACACTTACAATACTACGGAATACGGGGTTTTCCAATAATGATATTAATAAATGTATATCTTGATGTGTGTCTAATTGCAATTTTCTATCTCCTAAGTCGTCTATTGTGTGTTTAATACTTTCTAATAGTTGTAACGCACTTGATATATCAGCGTTTAAATGCATATTTACAATTTAAATTTCGTTTTAAATAAATCAAAAGAATATATTAACAATTTTAATGTTTAGACATTTTGGTTAGGATTGTATACAGGAAACTATAAAAAAAAATTAAACTTATCAAACCAAAAAGGACCCACGTAGTAAAACCTACGTACTCATAGATGACGACAGTGTGACCTTTCAGTTTTTAAATATTTAAATTTTATCTATAATATTTTTTGATATTTTTCTTCAGAATATCAAGTAAGACTTCTTTCGATGTCTGAGGCTTTGCTCATGAACGACATTATTTAAGTCGTTATGTTTCTATTCAGTGAAAGTACAATTTCATTTAAATTTGCATGTTTATAATTATTTGTGTAGGCTTTAATTGTACCAAATTTTGTAATATTTTCATAATAAAACATCGAAAAGTTATTCTATATTTTTGTTTCTTTGTACCATTTCATCCCAATCAATAAGGAAGAAATTATTTAAATTCCATTGGAATTTTAGACGGAAGTTGAATTAAATTATTCAATAACAATCAAACGTTTAATAATAATTATACTGTCGAGTCTTAAAATTAATCTTTCACCTTAATATTTGCAATATACTTACCTTAAAGCAAACAATGTTCTTTCGTGGGAAGAGTTCAATATCATTTCCGACATATAAATTTAATAGAATGCTAGGCTAAGCAATTTTATAAAAGAAATTGATGTTTTTTAAGATGATCAACCTTCATCTATATAAGTAATTTAAAGTTTTTTTTTCAAGTACAACAAGATTAAAGTGTTTTGCATAAAATAGTAGGGTTGTCTTATAAAAGAAATTTGCAAAATTAAACTGAATAGTTTTATTTATTCGCAGCTTAAATACATTTAATTCGTTTGTGAAATGAAGTGCGCATTTGTTATTTTTCTTTTAGTTCTCGTAACAGTTTATTGTGCACCAACTGAAGGTATTAAAAGGAAAATTTTAAAGAATTGTTCAAATTAAATGTGATTTTCGTTAGAATTATCCCGAAAAATACGATCTCCTCACTTTAAAAAGAAACCACTACTTGGTGGGCTTTTCGGCGGTGGCGGTGGAGGTGGTTATTATCAACAACCTCAGCATCATTATGGGGGTGGAGGTGGTGGCGGCAGTTATGCAGGAAGTGCTGCAGTAGCCGGATCTTCAGGACATGAACATAGCCAAAGTCAAAGTCAAAGCCAGTCCGCTTCATTTGCATTTGGGCCATTTACAGCATCTTTTTCCCAAAGCCAGGCCCAAGCCCAAGGTGGCGGCAGCAGAGGAGGGTAATAATATTATAATTCACGAATTTTCCACCCTTATTATACACATATTCAACTTTTTAGGTATTTTGATGACTACTTTTAAAATAAAATAAACAAGAATTTTTAATTAAAGTATTATTTATTAACAAAAATTGTGTTTTTCTTTTAAATTTAATTTGTTCCTAAATATAATACGTCCTATAAAGTTAAATATTAAGTCAGGTCGCATACGATTGATCATTTAACTGGCTTAATTATTAATAAAATTTAACTTACATGGAAATTTACAGTCTCGATTTAAAAATATACAATTCACTCGCTATCACTATAGATTTCTGATTTAATTTTCCTTTCCATTTCTCGTATATTTTCCAATGTGTATACTTTTTCATAATCGTATTGCTTTAATTTTGTTCGTTTCCTCTTTATATACAAATATATTGAAACAATTACAAAACATATGAATATTATACTAATTGAATTGAATAATCTATGATACCATACTTCGTTATTAATATTATTAATTACACGTATTGGATAACAGTAAGATTCACTATTAGTTAATTTATATAAATTTGAATCATTGTAACATTCACTACATTCATAATCTAATGGGCCAATGCATTTTTTACATGTATAATGGCATGGTAAACAGTTTACACCTTGTTTATCAACATAATTATAATATTTTTCTGGACAAATTGACACACAAACACCATTACGTAAATTATAGTTAGTTGAACATTCTGAAAAATTAAACTAAAAATTAGCACCGACACAATAAAAAAAAACATAATGAGAAAAAAGAAAAAAAAACGAAAAACAAAAATCTGACAACAATTTTAACTACTGCAAAAAGAAAATGATAAATGGCTTAAGATTAAGTAACTTACCTTTACCCATGGCAAAAGGTTCCACATTGTTAAATAACGTTGAAATTATTTAATGGAAGGATTAATCAGGAAAAACACGTTCGAAAAAGGGTATATAGCCACAATTTATTATTTTTGTTTAGATTACAAACATGTTTTTTTTAATGTACATACAATAACAAGAGTTTTTTTTCATAGCAAATCCATTGAGAAATAAAAATTTCCGTGTTTATATATTCAGTGTGTGTGTGTTTGTGTATTATTTTTAAATTAAATAGTGTATATATTAATTATAATAGGAATACATGATAACATTAACAATATATATTTATATAATAATTACTTTTAAGTGAAATTTAAAATCGGAAGATAAATACAATCATCTTGTGCGACATCTTAATTATATTTGAAAAAAAAAAAATGTAATACCAGAACATTTACAGTGCTCAATGATTTCAAGAATCGCTGATGTTGTATTAGCATCTCAACAGAATCGCTATTTTACAGAACTATAGATAGGCTAGACGAAAAAGATACCAGATTAGAAAATATCCTATAGTTAAAATAAATCTATGGCCAAATACAAAACACTTATATACCTACTACACACACAAATTGCAAACACATTCATTCATTTGAGCCACTTTACTCGTTCATTTTGAGTATAATAAGGCATAGGTAATATTTTTTTTTCATTTTTTTTTTTAGTTTATTAATAGTGCATCCCAAATTTCTTATAAGTAATGGTTAACATATTATCAGGAACTACATTTCACTATGCTATTGATAACAAAATAATAATCATTTCTTTTATTAGTCTTTCAATCAAGTTATTAACTATAATATACTACAAATCAATCAATCACAGTAATAATTACAAAAACAAAAAAAATTATATAGTTTTAATTCAACATAAAATACTAGTTAAACAATTGGTGGCAAACTTTGAAATTGCTAAAATTGGTACATTGGTAATTGCACTTTAAATATTTTCATTCTAACTTGTCAATTAGTTTTTCAATTATATATATATATATATTTTTTAATCCTCACCAGAATTTGGCACATTTATTTTAACATTAGAAAATATTGTATTTAACAATTACTATATAAAAATGATATATATATATATATGTATATATATAATATGTATATAGCTACTTACTTTATATTTACATTATTTAAATACAAGTTATCGATAAGTAGTCGTTCGGACACATACATTATTCCAACATCAAATAAACAGTCTTTAAATGTGTTTTTTTTTTAATTAAATTTTTACCTTTACATTCGATACATCAAATTACATAATATGTATATATAATCTACCTACTTATCAATAACTACTTGAAAAATATTTTTTAAGTAAATGGCAGTCACATTACTTCCATGATTTAAAAAACAAATCGAAATAAATTAATTACTATTAGTAACCGTTTGAATAAATATAAATAAAATTCTACCTATATACAAAAAAAAAAAAGAAAAATGAGATATTTTTAAGTAACAATAAATTATAAATTCAGGTACAATAATGGAAAAAAATAAGAGACACACAATTGAAACCCAGTTGTTTCATTTCATAAATAAAAAAAATAATAATAAATCAATATACACGTTGCACATATATAAATATACATACATATGTGTGCAATAAATACAATAATAATTTTTTTGTTGTTGTTGACGTTATAAGCAAAACAATAGATTTTATGGACAATGAAATTTACTGGAAATCTGTATACCTATATAACACGTTTTGGAACAATATGTGTATATTTTACTATGGTTGAAATAATTAACAAATTGCATCCACTAACATATATTTTAATAATCTTTCAAATAGAAAATTGAAATAACTATAGAGAATGGGAACATATTTTAATAATTGATAGTAAATGAATATACGTTATTTCAATTATAGATACGAGGGGACCATTTTTAGGGTGACACCCTATCATTTTCTCCCCAAGTTAAGGAAAGTGCAATTCTAGTTTCGTAAAATCCTGTAAGAAAATATTTCAGAAACGTTTTTACCACAAAGTGTAGTACGCGTTTTTTTTTAAAATATTTATTTAACTTATCTTTGCTCCCAAATGAAAACATCAATTGTAAAAGTATAAATACGACATTTGATAAAAGTTAGTGGTATGCAATTATTCTTATAAAATATTCCTATAACATTAAAAAGCGAATTTAGAAAAGAAAATATATGGAAAATTTTGCATGCACAAAAATTTTGGACTGTAATGGCAGTTCAAAGATTTGTTTTATCATGATAGTAGGAACATTAAATATACGTGCGTTAAATTTATTGTCTAATCAGTGAAAAAACGAATTTTCTGAATTAATTAAACAAATTAGGACCATATTATAATCTGGGTTAATATATTAGATGTATGTATATCACTATTTTTTTCAGTACCACAATAATAGAGAAAACAAATTTTCATTTAATAATAATTTAAAAAAAAAACTAATTAGGATAAATTATTGTTAATTTTGTTAATATATGAAAGAAATTTGTTAATTATAATTTTTCTATTCAATTTCAAATAACTATGAAAATTGTTGTCAGAATTTTGTTGATTTAATATCGATAATATATAGATATAATTTTTATAGGAAAAATTATATTTTATATTTGTACATTTTTTTATAATAAACTTTTTTGATACAACAATGATTGTACTGTGTATTATCATGAATAATGTACACAATATATTATTTAATATATGAAATGAACGTAGATATATAATGAAACATAACAAACCTAAACATATATTGCCATTTGCTTTTACACAACCGGATGTATTGTATTTATTTCCCTCTACTTCGTATGTATCCTTTCGGTTCTGAAATAATGTTAATTGTTTTATTTAAAAAAAAAAATGTTTATAGACCAGTGTTTTGGGAAAAATTTAATGACATAAACATTCTTCATCTACGACTCATACATACTTGTGTAATAAAATGCATATTATACCATCGATACCATATTAAATCATATTTAATAAACAAAATGTAACAGTGACAAAAAAAAACACACCAACTTGTGAATAAACGTTATATTTAAAATTATACTGTAATATTCCGTTATAAATTTATACATATGTATAAGTCGCAGATAAAGTCTATTCATTTCAGCATCGTTGTATAATAAACTATTAATAATAAACAAAAATAAACTTACCTCTGTAGGACTTATCCAGTTGTCTAAATTTCGATCGATTGTATTACCGCCTAATTCATCGTTATATTTCGAATATGATGCACTATTTTGTTGTAAATCGTATGCTGGTTTTTCACTAGTACCATATAATATTAAATCCCAATCACGAATTTCAGCTAGAAATTGAAAATTGAATTTTTTAGATATAAGAACGTTGAACAGTTGAACATAAAAATTTAGAAACTGATTAAATAATCATTTAAGCAATTTCTTTGTTGTTTTAGAACTTTGAATTTTAAATGTATGTATGCATATATGATGAATATGTGGTCGTAAGTACATTGCAATATGCGTGAACAATAAAATTCTAAGTACACACTTGCATTTACACTAAGTAAATGCAGTAAAACGAATTTAATACATAATAAATACATACATTTAACAGTCTATATAAACGAATTAGCAATGGTTAATAAAAAGGGTTAAAGCATATACCTTATATAACAAATCAAATGACAAATTGACGATATTGTATACATAACGTAAATAAAAAAATATAATCAATCGGTAATACAAATAATAAATAAAAAATAAATACTTCTACACGAATCATAATGCAACAATTTTAAGCTTCAATAAACATTATATAAGAAATAGTCAATAAATTGTAGTATGGAAATCTTAGGTAGGAATTTTTTTCTTTATTTAAATTAAAAAAAGGATCTCATTTAAAAAACCAGAACAGTAAGTTAAATTAGAAAATTTATCATTTTAAATTAATATTCAACCGACTAAAAAAAAGATCAATTTCTCTTTTTTGATAATATGTAATATTCCTAATATAATAGTTATTAGAGAATTATAATAATACATTTATATTTGCATATTTCAACTTATTATGTCAATTAAGCGATAAAAGAGTAATTAAAACTTATGTAGAATTTACTTTGAAAATTTATTACGTTCATAAACATGTGTCTACTTTATCTATTTTAATTTCATCTTGCTGATGTACAGAAATTTTAATTATTTTTATGGCTGACTTTTAATTCAATGCATCATTTTTAATATTAAAAAAAATATACGGTTTTATGAAAAAAGGCACACCACACAGACGCAAAATATTTTTCTCATAATTTAATTATAATTACAAACCAAAAAAAGAGAGTGCATGAAATACAATTTCAGTGCAATTTAAGAAAATTCATTAAGTTGAAAAATACATGCAAAAAATAATACATATATATATCATGTACTTCTATTCTAAATGACTTTTGACTAAAAAAAAACACAAAATTATTAATGATAGTGATTAAACTTTATACTACATAGGAACAACTAAATAAATATAAGATAACAAAAAAGTAACCATTTATAATCAACATTAAAAACAATTCCAATTAATGTGTTTATATAAAACCTGTTATAGGTTTTCAAGGTTTCCTTTACTAAAATGTGTATACATACATATAAATAAATTAAAGTGATTTTAGCAAAATTTTAACAAAATATTTCAAAAAAAAAAACATAATAAATAGTAATATGCAACCGTACTGTTTCAATTCATGCATAATAATTACCCGTGACAATTTCCTTAGTTATTGCTGTTGTTTTTTGTGTTGGTAATGTTAATTCAGTTGTTGTTGTTGTTTTAGGTACAAACACTTTTATATTACGATTTGAATTGATATCTCTACTTTTTTCTTTTAATTTTTGTGTTTTCTTATTATTATTATTATAATTATACGTTTTCATAAAGTCCCTAGCCGGTATCATAATTGGATAAGTAATTGTTATATTTTTAACAAATTTTAAATATTGTTTAACAACATTATCTTGTTCTAATTTTATTTTACTATTGCTAATCGAATAAAAATATGGTGATCTATCAGTTGTTGTCGTTTTTCTATTTATTACCATTTGTTCTTTTGTATTTAATTTTTGCTTTGATTTATTATTATTATTGTTATTATTATTATTATTAGATTTAGGTACTTTCGT